>WNWU01002391.1:0-11712 GCA_012654045.1 Ptyas mucosa | reverse complement strand
TTTTATTATATATATATATATATATATATATATATATATATATATATATATATATATATATATATTTGATTTTTATACCGCCCTTCTCCTTCCGGACTCAGGGCGGTGAACAGCCAACTAAGAACATTGTATACAAAAGTTAAAATAATTTTAAAAATAATTTATAAAATTTGGCCCATAATTTAAAACATTTCAATTTAAAATCAGTATCAAACTTTAAAACCAACATGGAGTCAGGCCAGCCCGGCTAACTGAAAAAAGTAAGTATTAAGGGCCCGACAAAAAGTCCGGAGGTCTGGGATCACTCGTATACCTGGGGGTAGATCGTTCCAGAGGGTGGGCGCCACCACAGAGAAGGCTCTCCCCCGGGGGTCGCCAGCCGACATTGTCTGGCTGACGGCACCCTGAGGAGGCCCTCTCTGTAGGAGCGAACTGGCCAGTGGGAGGCAATTGATGGCAGAAGGCGGTCCCGTAAGTACCACGGCCCTAAGCCATGGAGCACTTTAAAGGTGGTTATCAACACCTTGAAGGGCACCCGGTAGTCCACCGGAAGTCAGTGCAGCTCACGCAGGAGAGGTGTCACATGGGAGCACCCCGTCGCTCCCATAATCCCCCGCGTGGCCGCATTCTGCACCAGTTGGAGCCTCCGGGTGCACCCCAAGGGGAGCCCCATGTAGAGAGCATTACAATAGTCCAGACAAGAAGTGACAAGTGTTTGAGTGACTGTGCGTAGAGAGTCCCGATGTAGAAAGGGGCGCAACTGGCGTATCAGGCGAACCTGATAGGAAGCCCCCCTGGCCACGGCCGTCGTATGCTCTTCTAAAGACAGCCGTGAGTCCAGGAGGACACCCAAGTTGCGAGCCCTTTCCGTGGGGGCCAGTGATTCGCCCCCAATAACCAGCAATGGCACCAGCTGGCTATACCGGGACGCCGGCAGCCACAGCCACTCAGTCTTCGACGGGTTGAGTCGAAGCCTGTTTCTCCCCATCCAGACCCGCACAGCCTCCAGGCACTGGGACATCACTTCCAAGGCATCGTTGGGATAGTCTGGGGTGGAGATGTACAGCTGGCTGTCATCAGTGTACTGATGGAACTCCACCCCAAAACCACGGATGATCTCACCCAGCAGCTTCACATAAATCTTGAACAGGAGGGGCGAGAGGACCGACCCTTGTGGCACCCCTCAAACAAGGCACCTCAGGGTCGACCACTGCCCCCCTGTCAACACAGATTGCGACCGGTCGGAGAGATAGGAGGAGAACCACCGCAAAACGGTGCCCCCACCCCTAGTCCCTCCAACTGGCGCAACATGATACCGTGGTCGATGGTATCAAAAGCCGCTGAGAGATCTAACAGGACCAGGATAGAGGAATAACCCCTACCCCGAGCCCTCCAGAGATCATCAACCAACGCGACCAATGCCGTTTCCGTTAAAGGAAGGGGTCTTACCCGCTGCACTCAAAGAGGCGGTGGCTCGACCCCTCCTTAAGAAGCCTAACCTGGACCCTGACATTCTTAACAACTACCATCAGCAACCCTTTCTACAAATTGAGTCTATCAGGGGGGCGTGAACATCTACCACTCCTAGTAACGACTGGTTCTCTCACGCGGCTGGATCTCTTCGCTCTCTCACGCCGGCCAGATCTCTTCGCTCGCCATTTTCTAAGGCCTCGGATGTTTGACTATCACCAGACACACCAACTAGCTCAGGACTGTCATCAATGTCCGACGGGCATTCATTATTATCCTTAAGTAGGTTTGGCTTAGCAACTGGCTCTGACCCACCCACTGAATGTGAGGAGTCTGGTTGCTCAGCCACACGCAAGTCCACACGGTTCCGCCGATATCGGGTTCCTCCAACCTCCACCAAATAGGAGCGAGGTGCCACTTGTTGTAAACAGGTACCCCTTTCCCAACGGCCAGTCCGATCTCCAGGCAGTGGTCTCATCTGAATTCGCTCTCCCATCCTTAGCTCTGGCAGGTCTCTTGCAGATCTATCATATTTGGCCTTCGCCACTTGCCTCTTCTGTTGTAGCCTTTCCGGGACCCCATGTATCACCACAGGCTCAAGCAACTTATTTGCCACGGGTAAGGACGTCTTTAATCTCCGTGACATTAATCTTTGTGCTGGGCTACTGTCCATACCTTTGGTTGGCGTATTCCTCCAATGTAAAATAGCCTTCCACGGATCGCTACTTTCGCCAGATGCTTTCCTACATAAGTTCTTAGCAATCTTTACAGCTGATTCGGCTTTTCCATTCGCTTGCGGATGACGTGGCGATGAAGTAATATGATCAAACTCCCATTCAGCAGCAAATTTCTTGAATTGCAGACTTGCAAATTGAGGACCATTATCTGTAATAACTATATTTGGTTGCCCGTAACGTGCAAACTGAGACTTACATCTCTTGATGGTGGTCTCAGCTGAAAGGTCTGGAAGGAGGTCAATCTCCCAAAAGTCAGAATAGTGGTCCACTATTATCAAGTGCTCTTTCCCTGCATAATTAAACAAGTCCATACTAATGATCTGCCAGGGTCGGGATGGTATCTCGTGTGACATCATAGTTTCTTTCTGTTGCCGATATGCATATTCATTACAGATGGTACAATTGCTGACAAAATCCTCAATTTTGCCTCGCATATTCAGCCAGTACAATGTGTCACGGGCTTGTCTATAGCATGCCTCCCCACCAATATGGCTTGAATGGATGCGCAATAACATCTCTGGTCTCAATAACTTTGGCACTATAACTCTTGGATAGAGTTACAGAATGGATACAGAATGACATCTTGTACAGCAATCTCATCTCTGAAGGACCAGTATTCCCTTACAGTCATGGGAACTGCCTCTTTCACATCTGGCCACCCACTCAGCACGATATTCTTTAGTGTCTGTAGGGCCACGTCAGCATCTGTATGTTGCCTCAACTGCTGTAACCGCTGATTCGTAACATTAAGATAATCTTCTTGGTTAATTTCAGCAAAACATGTTTGTTCCTGTCGCAGCCAACAAACCGTCTGGTATTCATGTTCTTCTCCCGTAGCTGTCTGATCTACTGTGGCTCTACTCAGAGTGTAGCTGATGTACATTTCACGTCCTGGCTTAAGAACGACTTCCAGATTATAATGCTGTAAACTGAGCATCATGCTTTGCAAACGCTTAGGGGCACACAGAAGAGGCTTTTTGAATATAGTTATTAACGGTTTGTGATCAGTTTCAACTGTAATTATATCTCTACCATAAAGGTAACAATGGGCACATGAATACGATACTTAAACATTCTTTCTCAATCTGAGCATAGTTTAACTCTGCTGGCGAAAGCGCTCTGGACGCATATGCAACTGGCTGACCTTCTTGTAACAAGCAGCATCCCAGACCGTTCTTACTTGAGTCGCTTTGAATAGTAACTGTCTTTGTGACATCATAGTATTTTAATACTGGAGCGGTAGTAACCAAGCGTTTTATCTCTTGCACTGCCTGGTCATGTTTAGGGAGCCAGTGCCAAACTGCGTCTTTATCCAACAGACGTCTCAATGGCTGGCACACCTCAGATAAGTGTGGCAAGAATTTTGCTAGATATGTTACAAAGCCAATGTATCTCTGCACTGCTTTAGCGTTAGTAGGCGGTGGCATATTCACAATAGCTCTGATCTTGTCTGGGTCCACTTTTAACCCTTGTGATGTTAAGATATGTCCATGAAAGCGGACTTCTCGTACTTTAAACTGCAGCTTCTTTATGCTGAGCCTCAGCTTCACCTGCTTACACCGCTCCAATAGTGCCATTAATTTCCCGTCGTGATCATGCTCCACTTCGTCATCAGTGTCGCCACACCCAACTACAAGAATATCGTCCGCTATAGGCTCAATTCTGCTGAGGCCACTCAATAATTCATGCTGCTTCCTTTGATACGTTTCTGGTGCTACAGAGACACCAAAGGGCAGTTTAAGCCACCTCTTTCTGCCCCAAGGAGTCCAAAACGTAGTCATATAACTGCTCTCTTTGTCCAGTTTGCACTGTAGGAAGGCATCCCTGGCATCAGCAAGTGTAAAAATTTGTGCCTTAGGCAGCTTGTGCAAAACATCCTCTAACGTTGACATTGGGTAATGCGATTGTTTCAAGGCCATATTCAAAAACTTAGGATCGAGGCAAATTCGGATCTTTTCCAACTTCCTAATCACCACCATATTACTTATCCAGTCGGTTGGCTCAGCTACTGAAACAATATGTCCCTCTGCTTCATATTTATCCAACTGTGCTTTAACCTGTGACTTAATGGCTATAGGGACATTACGCGGGGCACTTTGTACTGGAGAGACAGTGGGATCAAGTTGAAAATGAACCTCTCCAGGAACAGATGCAATAGGGCCCTCAAACACCTCCCTATAAACTTGAAGGACTTGGTGCTTTATCAATGGCCTCCCCAAGGCTTTGGAGGAATAGGTGTCAACATTATGTAAGTCCCTCGGAATAGTAAATCTCATCAGTCCCAAACGCTCACACGTTGAGCCTGACAGTAATGGCTTTTGATCTACATCCACAATTTCAAATTCCAATTTATGAGTAACCCCACGTATGTTACACTCTGTATAAAATAAGCCTAGTGACTCCATCAGCTCCCCCGAATATAACTTCAATGTGGCACTACTAGGCTGAAGGGGTGTCTCAGGTGCCAATTTCCTTTTGTCCTTTAGGCTCATCACATCGCATGTTGCCCCTGAGTCCAACTGACAAGATTGAGTTATATCATTAAATTTAAGATTAACAAACCACTTTTTGCCCTTTGAATGTACTGCACCAATGCATTCTTTCATATAGATCACCTCAGTTGTGAACAGCGATACATCCTCTAAATCCGACGTTTGCTCAACTATATGTAACTTCCTTGCTGCCAGACACACCCCAGCAAAATGGTTTAGCCTCCCACACACCCTACAGATTTTACCATACGCTGGACACCGATCTTTCCCACGTGCATGCACATTGTCACAGTATTTACACGGTGTGTGGTTATCTGCTGGCAAATTGCAAGGATTCTGTTTGAACTGCTGCTGTTGCTGACGATTCCTCATGGTTGGCTGGTGCTTGTAAGCTACGTTAACACTGTTGGTCTGTTTATCTCGCTCCAACGCCATCAGCCGTCTATCTGTAAGTTCAATAGTCCAACCTATTTCTATGGCTAATTGCAAGGTTAAACCATGTTCCCTTAATAAACGGTGGCGTGTACTTTCCTTGGCAACTCCCAAAACTATTTTGTCTCGGATGAGTTCGTCTCTCAGGCCGTAACCAGGGGGGCCTTTGCACAGGTGCGTCTTGTGCGCCAGTTGCACCCTTTCCTAGACCAGGATGCCCTCGCCAGTGTCACTCACGCCCTCGTTACCTCTAGGTTGGACTACTGTAACACCCTCTACATGGGGCTGCCCTTGGGATGCGTCTGGAGGCTCCAGCTAGTCCAGAATGCAGCCGTGCAGGTAGTTACACCTCTCCTGCGTGAGCTGCACTGGCTGCCGGTGGCGCTCCGGATACATTTCAAGGTGCTGGTGCTTACCTATAAAGCCCTTCATGGCTTAGGCCCGGGGTACTTGCAGGACCATCTCCAGCCGCTCTCCCATCGTCCTGTGCGCCCTCACAGAGTTGGCCTCCTCAGGGTGCCGTCGGCCAAACAATGTCGGCTGACTGCCCCCAGGAGGAGGGCGTTCTCTGTGGGAGCCCCGACCCTCTGGAATGGATTGCCCACTGAGCTCAGGACAACCCCCGACCTTCTTTCCTTCCATCGCGAGCTGAAGACGTGGCTCTTCCGTCAACTAAACTGATCCGTTTGGGGGTACACTGTGATAATTTTAAACTGTTTTAATTGGGTTGCTGATTTTAATTTTTTACTGTGATTTGTATTGAAGTTGTCATTTTGTGAGCCTCCTTGAGTCCCCAGGGAGAAAGGTGGCATATAAATCACAATAATAAATAAATAAATAAATTCTTATCTCCCTTTGTTCTTTAACTTCTTTTGCTCTTGCTCCTTCTCTTATCTCTCTTTTCTCTTGTTCTTTAGTTGTCTCTTTTGGTTGTTCCTTTTTTTCTTCCTGGTGTCCAACCCCTCTTTCTTCACTCGATCTCTCTTTCTCTTGAAATCCTATGTATTGTTCGTAAAATAACTCTGCTTTCTCTATTGTATCTAATCTGTGTCTTTGTTCCTGCCAGTTCACCAAGATTCCTTCTGGCACCAACCATCTGAAATTCACTCCTCTTTTAATCAAACATTTCATAAGAAATTGATATTCTTTTCTTAAGTCTCTAACTCTTCTTGGAATTTGTTTCAGTGCCACTATTTCTCTACCTTTGTACTTTATTGTCACATTTCTCATCAATTGCAGTATCTCTGCTCTCAATGTTTTCTTGGTAAATTTGACATGTATTTCTCTAGGTAAGTTATTTCTCATTGCATATCTTGTATTCATTCTAAATATCTTGTCAATTCCGCTTAATATCTTTTCTTTGCTCCCTTCCATTGCTTCCGCTAATATCTCCGCAATTTTCTCTGATAAATTCTCTCCTTTTTCTTCTTCAATATTCTGAAATGTTAAATAATAATCAGTGTTATCCATTTCCAGTGATATAATTGTCCTTTCCTGATTCTTATCAGTGGCTGTAAATCGATGATCCATCTCTTCCACTTTTTTCTCTGTTGCTTTTGCTTTTTCTTCCACTATCTTCAATCATTCACTTTTCCCTATCACCTCTTTAACTTCCTTTAATTCTCCATCCATTTTTTCTATTTTCTCATCTACTTTGTTTATTTGTTCCTTAAGGTCTTCATATATGGCCTGTAGAATACTTTTTAATTCTGTGTTGGCTTTCTCTTGCTGTGTTGTAATTTCAACTGTCTTTTGTCCCATGGAGCTGGATGCTGTTGATATTGATGGTGATGATAGATGTTGTGTTGGTTTCTTCATCTTGTTCTTTAGGTTCAAAGCACCCAATTTGTAATCCAAATAATTCAACTTTAGGGTTCAGGTTTGCCTCCTAATTTAATTCAAAATTCAAAATCAAAATCCAATCCAAAATCAAAATCTTCAGGTTCTTGTTGCCCTAATCCACAAAGCATTAAAAAAAACCAAGAAAGTCAAAATAAAGATTTAAAAGTTGAAGAGAGCGACTTCCGCTGTTGCCGTGAGCCGTCACTGACGGTCCTTTGAAGACCGCCAGCCCGATCGCCCGTAAAAGAGCCGTTTCGGCAACTGAAACGGCTCGAAAAACTCCAAGACGTGAGGGGCTTGTGAGGAGAGCCGGCGGCTGCAGGTAGAGTCCCCTGTGAGACCCCCAGAAAGTTTTTTTTGCTTCTGGGGAGTTAACAGGGTGGGACTCCCTATCCAACCCGCTGAAGCTCCGGACGACTGGGAAACTCTGCTTTAAAGCAGAGCAAGACAGCGCGGCAGCATTACCAACAACAACGAAAAATAAGGAAGATTTGAAACTTCTTATTGAACAGCAAGTATTGGAAGTTTTCTGAACTATTTTAAAGAGTTCTTAAAGTGAAAGTTATCTGGGTCTGAGAACGGGGGAAAAAATGGCGCTTGCTTTCAGTGGAGAACAGCTGAAAGCGAAAGTAATTTGATCAGTGTATTCGGCTACATTTTAAAGTGACAAATCCGGCTGGAAGAGGCAGAAAAGTAACCAAAAAATAAAATAAAATAAAATAAAAATACCAATTGACTTTTATAGACCTGATTGAATCTGGAGAACTTTTTGGGAAAAGTTGCTAGAGTTTGTGGAAAAGGAAGATCTTTAAGAGGCAAAATGGCAACAAAGCAATCGGGGGGGGGGTTCCCCCACACATAAACAGAAACAGCCTCAAACAGCGCAGTTGCAATCTCAGACAAAGGAAGAAAGTCAATATGACCTTATTATTAAAGAAATTCAAAGATCAGAGAAGGAGGTTAAAGGAATGGTTCAAGAGAAATATGATGCAGTTAAACAAGATATTCAAACAGTGGTTAAAGGCCTGTCTGAGGTAGTGTTGCAGATTGATAAAAAAGTGGAGAATCTTGCCTCAGAGATGGAGACCAAATTTAGAGCTTCTGATTCAAGAATCATAGAAATTGAAGAAGTTACACAAAAAATGCAAAATGAGATTACTATGATGCAATTTCGATCAATGGAATATGCTATTAGACTGAGAGGTGTAAAAGAGAACACCAGGGAAGATCTCAGGAAAATTTGCACAGAGGCTTTGGCAGTTATGTTGAAAGTAGAATCAGACGTGGTTTTGTGCAAGATGGACAAGGTCTACAGAGTTAATTCTTGTGTGGCGGTACAAAGACAACTGCCTAGAGATGTGGTTATATACTTTACAGACAGAAGAATGAGAAATGAAATCTTGCAAAATTCCTTTGTTACAACAGTTCAAGTTGATGGAAGTGAGATTGGAGTTTTTAAAGAATTACCACCCAAAACGTTAAGAGATAGAAAGGATTTTGGATTTTTGGTGGCAGAATTGAAAAGACAGAACATACAATTCAGGTGGGATGTGCCAATAGGTGTAATATTGAGGCTGCGAGGAGTGAGATACCGCCTTAACACTATTGAAAAAGCAGAAGAATTTTATTATAACGTTTTGAAAGCGGGCTCTCCTCCTCCACGCACATCTTCACCAATAGATAAGGAAGTTCAACTACAAGCTGAGATTGATCAAGAAACAGAAGCACAAATAAGGCAGTCGCAAAGGGAGGCAAGAGAGTCAATGGGAGCAGTAGGTGGAGTTGTGGTTGACCCTTTTGCACCATTTGAAGCTTCTCCTTTGGAAGAAATGTCTAAAACCATCACAGAGGAGGCGATGGCTTTGGAAGTAACAACATCTAAAATGGAAGAGCAGCGTATAACCAGAGCAATGTCTAAACAAATGAAGCAACAGCAGCAAGAATATATTAAGCCACAGCGTGAAAAAAGAACCAAAGATAAGCAGCAAGCTGAAGTCATGGGAGGAGCTAAACCGAAGATTGTTACCGTAGGAGAGAATCTTCAACAATTGCTCTCAAAACTTCAGACAGGGTCAAATGGCACTTAAATTTTTGTCTTGGAATGTTAACGGACTGAATTCTCCGCAAAAAAGAAGGAAGATATTTCACTATTTGAGACAATTTCATAATGATGTTATTTGCTTACAGGAGACTCATGTAAAATTGCAAGATCAGAAATACTTGATAAATTCAAAATTGGGAATGCAATTTGTTGCTTCAAATTTGGAAAAGAAGAATGGAGTGGTGATATATATAAACAAGAGATTTGTAGCTAAAACTATAGAAGTAGATAAAGACGGAAGATATATTGCAATTGAAGTTATTACAGATGGTGGACCAATCTTGTTGGTCGGAATATATGCTCCAAATCAACAGCAGGAAAATTTTTACAAGTTGCTTCATTTAAAAATTCTGGATTGGGATTATTCAACTATTATAATAATGGGCGATTGGAATGGAGTAATCCAACCTAGATTGGATAAAAAAACTACGGCCAAAATAGGGAATAAACTACTACAAGCTTTTTTTGAACTGAAAGAGGATTTGGAATTGAAAGATATTTGGAGAATTCGAAACCCAAATGAACTGGACTTTACTTTTTACTCAGACAGGCACAAATCCTTTTCCAGAATAGACTTTTTTCTCTTAACTTCTAACTTACTTTCTAAAGTAAAGAAAATAAAGATATTTCCTAGGACTTTGACTGACCACAGTCCGGTCTGGATGGAAATCAAGATGGGCAAAAGAGAAAGAAGATCCTGGAGAGTAAATGAGAATCTATTTAGATATGAAAAAAATATAATTGAACTTAAAAAGCATTTAAAGGAGTTTTTTAAATTTAACCTGAATAAAGGTACCCCTATTGAAACAGTTTGGGACGCAGGTAAAGCATATATGCGGGGAGTACTAATTCAAATGAACTCTAAACACAGGCAGAATCAGCAGAAGAAAAGACTACAACTGGAATCTGAGATAAAAAAGAAAGAACAACAACTGATACAAAAACCAACAGATGGAAAATTGCAAATGGCTATAAAACTTTTGAAGGATCAATTTCAAATGCTTATAGCAGACCAAACGGCAACTAACTTACAATTTGCAAAGCATAATACCTTTTCCAATGCTAACAAACCGGGCAGGTGGTTGGCGTATACTTTGAGGAAACAAGCATCGACACGAATTATTGATAGTACTGAATATGCTGATAAAGAAGTTTATCAACAAGATCTAATTAAAAAAGCCTTTTTGGAATATTATACTAAGTTATATGCTAAAGATGACATACAGAATATTACTATAGATGAATATTTAGAAAACAAGAGAGTTTCAAAAATTTCAACGACTCAAAAGAAAAGTTTGGAACAATTGATAACAGTGGAGGAGATCAGTTTTGCTATAAAACAATTAAAAACAGCTAAAGCTCCAGGGACGGACGGCTTAACTGCAATTTATTATAAAACTTTACAAGAAGAAATGATTGAGCATCTTAAAGATTTATTTCGTAATATACAATTAGGAGGTAAGATACCTTCCTCATGGAAAACAGCTTTTGTTTTATTGATTCCGAAAGAAGAATCAGGTCCTAAGAAACCAGAAAATTATAGACCAATATCTTTATTAAACACAGACTATAAAATCTTTGCAAAAGTACTAGCCAACAGATTGATGCCAGTTATTCAAAAGATAATTCATCATGACCAAGCAGGATTTATTGAAGGCAGATATATGAAGGAGAATGTTAGGCAAGTTATAGACTTAATGGACTATCTAGATAAGAATAAACAGATCTCTGCAGTGCTGGTTTTTTTGGATGCGGAAAAAGCCTTTGATCGAGTGAATTGGAACTTTATAATTAAGACTTTGGAAAAAATGGATTTGAGGGAGCGGTTTATACAAGCGATTGGTGCAATTTATCAGGAACAATATGCACAACTTATTATTAATGGATGTTTAACATCGAATTTCAACATACAAAAAGGCACCAGACAAGGTTGTCCATTATCCCCGCTATTATTTATTCTAACTTTAGAAGTCTTACTTAACACAATACGGGATTCGAACTCCTTGACTGGAATAGCTATAAGGCAAGAGGACTACAGAACTAAGGCATTTGCAGATGATCTGGTTGTTACCCTATCACAACCTATGAATTCAATAATCCAGATGAAAAATATCATAGAAGATTATGGCATGGTATCTGGTTTTAGGCTGAATCAGAAGAAAACTAAAATGATTGTCAAAAATCTGACAGAGAGCAAAAAAAAGGAACTGGAAAGAATGGCAGGTTTTGAGATTGTTTCAAAGGTCAAATATTTAGGAGTACAAATCACAGACTCCAATGCTAAACTGTTTCAAAATAACTATGAGGTTCTGTGGCAAAAGATACAAAAAGATATGCAAAACTGGAAGAAACTGCAGTTATCACTGCTTGGAAGAATATCAGCAGTAAAGATGAATGTTTTACCTAGATTTATCTTCTTATTTCAAATGATACCGGTGCTTAAATCAGACAAACCATTGCTAGAATGGCAAAAAGGACTGAATAAATTTATTTGGAATGATAAAAAACCAAGAGTTAAACTGAAAATAATGCAAGATACTCGTGAGAGAGGTGGTCTTAAACTCCCAAACCTTCGACTATATTATGAAGCAACTGCATTGATACAATTAAGTGATTGGTTTGGGAAAACTAAGACTGA
>WNWU01002369.1:0-13817 GCA_012654045.1 Ptyas mucosa | reverse complement strand
CTGATCCAGAACGATCAAGACGGATGGAGGTTCAGCTTAAAGGCACCATAAGATCCAGACAAGGAGGCCTGATAAGAAAACTACACAGCCCAGGGAGAAGCAACTCAAGTGAAGTTGAGTGGAGACTCACACAGGTCTCCGTTGTCATTCACACCTTTTCTTCAGGCATGAAGTCTTTGGTTTCTTCTGTCTCTTCCAACAGGAACTCCTGCTAGAGGCTGAAGGTCACAAACGCATGTCTCAAAAGATCTTCCGCGGTGGGCCTACGCTTTTCTTCGACGAAGATCAGCTTGAGAAAGTTGCGGCAGTACTCCGAAACCCCGTCGGGAAGCTGAGGCTTGGTTGGCTGGGTCGCAATCTTGAAGATGGCAGCCATTGCTTCATATTCTGCCCATGGTGGTTTCTCAGTCAGCATTTCTACCACGGTACAGCCCAAGCTCCTGAGAAAGACCACGGAAGGGGGGGAAAAAATCACCTCAAAATGTTTATTTCTGCAACGCTTTTTTGGAAGGCAAAGAGGACTCTGCCTTCCTCCTTGGTTTCTCATTGTATCAAATCTGTAAATGAAGCTGGATTGGGGAAATGGTTCTTACCAGGAGTGAAATGCTCCCGGTTCGGACCGGATTGCCTGATCTGGTAGCGATGGTGGCGGCTGGTTCGGAGAACCGGTAGCATAAATCCCTGCGCCCCAGGGGTGAAATCCAGCAGTTTCTGACAGGTTTTGGAGAACCGGTAGCAGAAATTTTGAGTAGTTTGGAGAACCTGCAAATGCCATCTCTGGCTGGCCCCAAAGTGGGGTGGGAATGAAGATTTTGCAATAACCTTCCCCAGGAGTGGGGAGGGAATGGGGATTTTGCATATCCTTCCCCTGCCACGCCACCAAGCCACGCCCACCAAGCCACATCACGCCCACCAAGCCACGCCCACAGAACCGGTAGTAAAAAAAAATTGGATTTCACCACTGCTGCGCCCCCCCCACCCATGCCCAGTTGAGCCGCACGATCATCAGAGGCTTTTTAAAAAAAACTTTTAAAAGCATTTTTTCTACAATCTCTTCTGACGAAAAAATGCTTTTAAAAGTAAAAAGAAAAAAGCCTCTGATGATCACGCAGCTCAGCTGGGATCGTCAGAGGCTTTTCAAAGCATTTTTTTCTGCAACCTCTTGGCCGAAGATGTGGTAAAAAAAATGCTTTTAAAAGCCTCTCTGACGATCCCAGCTGAGTTGCCTGATCGGCAGAGGCTTTTCAAAGCGTTAGAAAAAATGCTTTGAAAAGTTAAAAAAAAAAAGTTGGCCACGCCCATCCAGTGTCATTACCCCCTACACACACCAAGCCACGCCCACAGAACCGGTAGTAACAAATTTTACATTTCACCCCTGGTTCTTACCACACATCAGCCTTCCTTCCGTAGCCTTCTCCGCTGATCACCTCTGGGCTCATCCAGTAGGGAGTTCCCGTGACAGATTTTATGCCCGTTCCAGACATGCAGATCGTCTGAATGCGTTTGCTGGCCCCGAAGTCTCCTAGTTTTATGTTCCCGACAGAATCTCTCAAAATGTTGGCACCTAGGTTGGGAAAAAGAAAACAACGAAGGGAAGGGAGATAAAGAAGGAGAAGAAAGATGAAGGAGGATAAAAAGGACAAAGAGGAGAAGGAAAAGACAAGAGGAGGAGGAGATGGAGAGGAGAATATGATAGACAAAAAGAAAAAGGGAAAGATAAATGAGGAGGAGGAGGAGGAAACGAGGAGGAGGAGAATAAGATAGACAAAGAGGAAAAGGAAAAGATACGTGAGGAAGAGGTGGAGGAGAAGACAATATGACAGAGTCAGCAGTAAATTGGCAAGATATTGCTGTAAATCTTGAATTCCATCTCCCTTAGTTAAGTGCCTAGAGTTTAGCATTTGATTGCGTACAATGAAGATTATCTTGAGATAATCACAAGACAACATATTTGCTGTATATTCAGGGCCATACTTTTACCTCTAGGGACTCACATGAACATGCAGCCCTTGGAAACTGAAGTCTTTATCAGCCTCCAAAACAAATCTCACATATTTTCTCTCGCAGCTTCAATTTGTGTGTGTGTGTGTATTTGTCCACGATTATGTGGATAACTCCTGCTCCTCGACAATTGCAACCTTCCTCATATTGTAAGAATCTTTGTGTGCGTGCACCAATGTATTAAAAAATTTGTATTATAATAAAATAGTGTGTGTATGTGTCCACATTTTAAAAATGCATGATGTTAAAGAATATAGAGTAGGTTTTTTTCGTTTTTATTTAATTTATATACCGCCCTACTCCCGAAGGACTCAGGGCGGTGAACAGCCATGAGATAAAACACATAATACAAAATTTAAAAACAGAATAAAATCCAATTAAACAATATGGCCGTAAACAGATTTAAAATACCCCAATAATTTAAGACAGATTAAAAATTACATTAATTAAAAAAGAAAGAGGGAAAAAATTAGGCCAGGCCAGCCTGATGGAATAAGAAGATCTTGAGAGCGCGGCGGAAGGTGCACAGATCCGGGATCCTCTATATCTCCGGGGGGAGCTCATTCCAGATGGCAGGTGCCCCCACAGAGAAGGCTCTCCCCTGGGGGCCGCCAGTCGACATTGTTTGGCCGATGGCACCCGGAGGAGCCCCTCTCTATGAGAGCGTACCGGCCGGTGGGAGGCTACTGGTAGCAGCAGGCGGTCCTGTAGATAACCAGGTCCTAAGCCATGGAGCGCTCTAAAGGTGGTGACCAAAACCTTGAAGCGCACCTGGAAGACCACCGGGAGCCAATGCATCTTGTGCAGAAGAGGTGTCACAGGGGAACGCCATGTCACTCCCATAACCACCCGCGCAGCCGCACTCTGCGCCAGTTGAAGCCTCCGGGTGCTCCTCAAGGGGAGCCCCATGTAGAGAGCATTGCAGTAGTCCAGGGGGGAAGTGATGAGTGACCGTATGTAGGGAGTCCTGATCCAGAAAGGGACGCAAGTGGCGAATCAGGCGAACCTGATGAAAAATCCTCCCAGCCACGGCCATCAAGTGCTCTTCTAAAGACAGACTTGAATCCAGGAGGACGCCCAAGTTGCGAGTCCTCTCCGTGGGGACCAGTGATTCGCCCCCAATAGTCAGTGATGGCACCAACTGACTATATTGGGACGTCGGAAACCACAGCCACTCGGTCTTGGATGGGTTGAGTCTGAGCCTGTCCATCCAGATCCGTATGGCCTCCAGGCACCGGGACATCACTTCAAGAGCATCGTCGGGGTGGTCCGGGGTGGGGATGTACAGCTGAGTATCGTCACCATACTGATGATACTTCACCCCAAAACCATGGATGATCTCGCCCAGCGGCTTTATATAAATGTTGAACAGAAGCAGCGAGAGGACCGACCCTTGTGGCACCCCACAAATGAGGCGCCTCGGGGTCGACCTCTGCCCCCCTGTCAACACAGACTGCCACCGGTCGGAGAGAAAGGGGGAGAACCACCGCAACACAGTGCCTCCCACCCCTAACTCTTCCAGCTGGTGCAGCATGATACCATGCTCGAGAAAAGCCGCCGAGAGATCTAATAGGACCAGGACAGAGGAGCAACCTCTATCCCGAGCCCTCCAGAGATCATCAACCAACGCGACTAATGCCGTTTCCGTGCTGTGACCAGGCCTGAAACCCGACTGGAACGGATCCAGATACACTGTTTCATCCAGGTGCTGGGGGAGCTGTCACGCAACCACACTCTCGACAACCTTTGCCACAAAGCGAAGGTTGGAGACCGGACGATAATTAGACAACACTGCCGGGTCCAGGGAAGGCTTCTTGAGGAGAGGCCTCACCACCGCCTCTTTCAAGACGACGGGGAAGTCACCCTCACTCAATGAAGCATTTATAATCCCCTGGAGCCAGCCTCGCGTCGCCTCCCGAGAAGCCAGCACTAACCAGGAAGGACACGGGTCCAACAAATATGAGGGCCTGGAGGTGGGGTGGGGAAGGCTGTTTTCACCCTCCCCAGATGCATAGAGGGGATCTGGAGTATGTATGTGCCTATCTCTTTACCTTTATATCAATGTTGTAGCAGCCCCCAATGATGGCCCTGGTTTTATTGGCAAGCCATGTTTTAATTAGCATATCCTTTCAGGTATAAAATTCCTGGCTTTTTGGGTTGCTCAAGTTCTTGCATTAATCTGGGGCGGCATTCCCCCCTTTTTGTTCCATTTCAATTTGATAAAAGAGAAAAAAGAGAATTTGCTTTAAATATGTCTTAAAGAAGGGGGTGATTTCAAAGAGCTTCTAATAAATAGATACAGGTCAGTGGTGAAATGTAAAATGTGTTACTACAAATAAAGGGGGGTAATATGACTGAGTGGGCATGGCCAACTTTTTTTTTTTAAAAAAACATTTTTTCTACAACCTCTTCGGTTGAAGAGGTTGTTAAAAAAATGCTTTTAAAAGCCTCTGAGGATCCCAGCTGAGCCGTGCGATCATCAGAGGCTGTTCTTTTTACTTTTAAAAGCATTTTTTCGGCCAAAGAGGTTGTAGAAAAAATGCTTTTAAAAATAAAACAAAAAGCCTCTGATGATTGCGCGGCTCAGCTGGGCAATTGGGGGGGGAGGGATTTTTGCTACCGGTTCTCCGAACCACCCACCTCCATCACTACCAGATCAGGCAATCCGGTCCAAACCGGGAGCATTTCACCCCTGATACAGGTAGTCCTTGACTTACAACTGGTCGCTTAGTGACCATTCAAAGTTACAATGATCATTTATCACACTTATGACCGTTGCAGCATCCTCATGGTCACATGATATTTTATATTTGGATGCTTGACAACTGTCTCACATGTATGACGGTTGCAGTGTCCCAGGGTCACATGATCACCTTTTTCGACCTTCTGACAAGCAAACTCGACGGGGAAGTCAGATTCACTTAACAACCGTGTGACTAATTTAACAGTTGCAACGATTCACTTGACAAATGTGGCAAGAAACGTCGTAAAATGGGGCAAATCTCACTGAACTAATTTCTCACTTAGCTATATAAATCTTGTGCTCGATTGTGGTCGTAAGTTGAGGACTACCTGTATTGAGATGGCCTTGCCCTAACTTAGTGACAAGGTGGGCGAAAGACATACGGTATGTGAGAAGATTCTCTTAAATGCCTCTAGTTCCCCTTAAATGCCAAAGAAAGATGTTAAAAGGGTTTTTTCAACCTCAACAATTTTAAAATCAGTGGACTTCAACTCCCAGAATTCCCCAGCCAACGTGGAGGAAATCCACCATCTTGAAGTTGCTGAGGTTGATATTTTCTGCCTGTTGTTTTTTTCTGGCTTGTTCCTCAGACTGGGAAACTGGACCACAAAGGACGAATAAGAAGGATATGATGCAGAATCGTCACGAATCCTTTTCACTTCCAACAATACAATCAGCTCAGACGATTAACAAGAACCTATCTTAGAAAAATTCTAAACCGTCCTGCAAATAAAGTAGGGAAATAAAAGCCATTTTCACGGTGGGATTAAAATCTTTGAGAAATTGCCCTGCAGATTTCATCACAACTTTAGATTTTCATTCCAGGCCACATCAAGTTGGGAGAACCTTTCTTTTCCCATTTGGTCCTTGAAGCCTCTTGGCTGACTTAAAATGTCACCTGAGATGGCATGCTGTGCCTACCTTTAATGTCCCTGTGTACAATCATGTTGCTATGGAGGTAGGAAACTCCTTGTAGGATCTGCCTTGTGTATTTACGAGTCACATTCTCGGTCAAGGCACCATAGGCTTTTAGCTGATCTTTGATTGAACCCTAAAAACACACACAAGAGATGAATTACTGATTAGTTCCTTGGCTTCCTGAAACTCTACACCTTCTGAAAAGTTTCTAAATTCCTGGGGCGCCAACTGTAGTTTAAAGGCATAAATTAATCATATTTGAGTCAGGCACATCTCCACTAAGTGCTGACAGTACAGAAGGAAATTACAGTTTTTGAGTTATAACTACGATGGGCAGTCTCCACTACAGTTCCCTGCCATAATTCATGACTGTCATTAATCAAGTCGCCCGTGTGATGGATCTAATTTTACCTAGAACTAAGGAGAAATTTCCTGACAGTTAGAGCTGTCAGTGGAATAGCTTGCCTCAAGAAGTTATGGGTGCTCCATCAGTGGAGGTTTTTAAGAAGAGATTGGACAACCATTTGTCGGAAATAGTCTAAGCCATGATGGCGAACCTATGGCACGCGTGTCACAGGTGGCACGTGGAGCCATGTTGCCTGGCATGCCAGCTCAGCTAGGGCGGGCATGCACGCGCCGGCCACCTAATTTTTGGGCCTTCTGGGCTCACCAGAAGTAGGGAAACAGGCTGTTTCCTGCCTTCGGAGGGCCTGGAAGTGGAGCGGAGAAGGCGGTTTTCGCCCTCCCCAGATGCATAGAGAGGATCTGGAGCCAGGTGAGACAGAAAAACGGGCCTACCAGGACATCGCGTGCCAGAAGCGGGGTGGAGGAGGGGTCGTGCACACATGCACGGGGCGGGGCGCATAGAATTATGGGTGTGGCCATGCTCGCGCGTGAACCTCCCCCACACACTCCCTTCCTGGCACGCGATGGCAAAAAGGTTAGCCATCACTGGTCTAGAGTTTCCTGCCTGAGTACAGGGTTGGACTAGAAGACCTCCAAGGTCACTTCCCGCTCTGTTATTCTTTTATCACCTCTTTTGTGGTCAATCAACACCGTCGCTAAGTGCACACCATGGTTGTTAAGTGAATCAAGAGTTTGTTATGGGCTGAAATACGAAATAAACGCCAGTTGTTGGGGAAAAAAGTTGTAAAATGCAGTCACCTGACCACAGAACATTGCAAATGACCAGAAACACAGACCGGCTTTTGACTACTTGAAGTGGTCATGCGACCATGTAGGGAAAAACCATCTGAACTTTGAATGCAGGTCGTAAGGGAGGCACTGAATGGCCATTAAATGAGGTTAAGTCGAGAACTACCTGTACAGTATTAGCTATTAGAGCAAACATTTGTGTTGGCCACAATGGGAAAGAGAGAAAAAATATTCCTTAACCATTCTGTTTGCAAGCTGCCAGAAAGTTCACGGAACAGTCAAATGGCACCAACGTGAATATTTTTTAGTTTCCCTCATAAATACAGGTAGTCCTCAACTTACAACCATTCATTTAGTGACTGTTGCAACAGCACTGAAAAAAGTGACTTTAGACCATTTTTCACCATTACAGCATCCCCATGGTCAGGCGAGCAAAACTTGGATATTTGGCAACCAATTCATATTTATGACGGTGGCAGTGTTCTGGGATCGGTTGTGTGATCAGTTTTTGCGACCTTCTGACAAGCCAAGTCCATGAGTAAGCTTAACAACCGTGTTTCTAACTGAACAATTGCAATGATTCACTTAACAACTGTGGCAAGAAATGGTAAAATGGGGCAAAACTCACTTTAAGCCTCGCTTAGCAACAGAAATTTTGGGCTCAATAGTGGCCATAAGTCAAGGACTATCTGTAGCCATACCCAACTGCTCTGATTCACTGAATGGTGGGTTCAGGATATGAGGCTCGACGTGAGCCGCTCAGTTCTTTGCCAGGGTTGCACAATGCAAAAAATTGCTTCCAAACAAAACGAGGTCTGGTCAAAGCGCTCGTATTTTGGGGTAAGAAACAAAGAAAAGCGAATATTAGCATCTGTGTTGTTCGGAAACCCTCGTGCTTCCTGGTTGGAAAAAGCCTTTTGTTTTCTTTTTCCTTTTTTCATTCTTTTGTGGTGACTCTCCATCCAGCCATTTCCAAACGAGGATTTCAACTCTTCCTCTTCCCAGGTTTAGGCTGAGTTGGTGCAAATTGTACAAATTGGGACAAGGGAACTCAGTTTAAAGCAGCTAGCTGGAATCTGCACTCAGACAGTCCTATCCAGATATTCCTTAACTCACAACTTACAATTTAGCGACTATTCAAATCGCACTGAAAAAGTGGTCGTGCCCATTACAACCACGACAGCATCTGCATGGTCAAAATTTGGGCACTTGGCATGTATTTGAGATAGTTTCACTGTCCTGAGGTCACATCATTGCCATTTGTGACATCTAAGCCAGCTTCTGACAATCCAAGTTAATGAGAGAAGCAGGATTCATTTAAAAATGTGCGACTCACTTAATCACTGCAGTGACTTGGTGAACAATCAATTCAAACAGGTCCTACAATCCGGTGCAACTCACCTCACAATTGTCTTATTTAGCCATGGAAATTCTTCCTCCAACTGTGGTCATAAGTCAAGGACTAATTGTATTGTTCCCCTAGAATAGTGTTTTTCCTCAACCTCGGAAAACTTTAAGATGTTTTAATTTCAATTCCCAGTATTCCCCAGCAATATGCTGGCTGGTGAATTCTGGAAGTGAAATCCATCATGGCTCCCTTTATTAACAATAGCACTTATACTGCTTCACAGTGCTTTTACAGCCCTCTCTAAGCGGTTTACATAGTCAGCCTATTGCCCCCAACAATCTGGGTCCTCATTTTACCCACCTCGGAAGGATGGAAGGCTGAGTCAAACTTGAGCCTGTCAGGATTGATCTCCTGGCTGTGGGCAGAGTTAGCCTGCAATACTGCCGTCTAACCACCACGCCACCAGTTTAGACAGCAATAGCGCATAGACTTATATACTGCTTTACAGTCTTCTCTAAGTGGTTTACAGAGTCAGCCTCTTGCCCCCAACAATCTGGGTCCTCATTTTACCTACCTCAGATGGATGGAAGGCTGAGTCAACCTTGAGCCTGGTGAGATTTGAACTGCCAAATTGCAGTCAACAGAAGTAGCCTGCAGTACTGCACTCTAACCACTGTGCTATGGTGACTCATTGTTAAATTTATTAGTTTATTTTATTATTGTTAATTTATTTTTGAAAACTCCTGAAAAGTGAATTATTTCAGAGACATCCCCTGATGGGATGTTGCCATTTTATTTTCTAACTTTCATTTTTACGGTAATGTGGTGGGTTTTGTTTTTAATGTTGTACAGGTAGTCCTCGATTTACAACCAAAGCCTGAAACATCTGTTGTTAAGTGAGACATTTGTTAAGTGAGTTTTGCCTCCTTTTATAACCTTTCTTGCTACAATTGTTAAGTGAATCACTGAAGTTGTTAAGTCAGTAACGCGGTTGTTAAGTGAATCTGGCTTCCCCATTGACTTTGCTTGTCAGAAGGTCGCAAAAGTTGACCACATGATCCCGGGACATTGCAACCTGTCATAAATATGAGTCAGCTCCGCAAGCATCTCAATTTTGATCACGTGACCATGAAGATGCTGCAACGGTCATAAGTGTGAAAAACGGTCATAAGTCACTTTTTTTCAGTGCTGTTGTAACTTTGAATGGTCCCTAAGTGAACTGTTTTAAGCGGAGGACTACCAATGGATGGCTGTAGAGTTTTAGAATTATACCATGAATATTTTCCATATATTCTTTTTATCCATATGTAAGCTGTGACGAATCTCTTGGATCCCAATGGGATAGAAACACCCTTAATAAATAGATAAATAAAATGGCCCAATCAGGATGGCTTACCCCAGGCATATATTCCACGAAGATAGACAGTTTCCTCTCTTCTGGATCGCGGAGACAGCCGTAATATTGGACTATCCTCTCGTGACGGAGGGTTTTAAGCAGCTGGATCTCACATTCTAAGGCATTCACTTCCTGAAATAAATCCAAATTCATTATTGAGCGAAAAGCAGGTTCGTTGGATACAGCCAGATATCGGATACAGTGGACGGTGCGCGGGAAAAAAAAATATTGGAAATAAAATTTAGTTTCTTTTTTGTTTCCTAGTTCCAATCTTGCAAGGAATAAGCAATGAGTTTATTGAGCTGGATTTCAGGTTTTTTTTCCTGGCCTGCTTAAAAGAAGGCCAGAGCCGTGCAATTATTTTGTCCTAAGGATGCAAAATGATGATCCAGAAATGTGAAATCAACCAATTTGTAGGAAAAGAACACTTTAAATAAAGTCAACAGCTTCCTGCTTTCAATGGTGGCCTTCAAGATGCATTAAAGAAGCTCAGAAGAAGTGTGAAGATAAGGACGGAAAGATTTGGCAATACAGGTAATCCTAGACTTACGGCCACAATGGAGCCCAACATTTCTGTTGCTAAGCGAGACAGTTGTTAAGTGAATTTTGCCCCCATTTTACGACCTGTCTCGTCACAGTTAAGTGAATCATTGCAGCTGTTGCCTTAGTCACACGGTTATTAAATGAATCACCATTGACTTTGTTTGTCAAAAGGTTCCAAAACGGGATTCAATGACCCCGGGACGCTGCAACCGTCATAAATATGAGTCAGTTGCCAAGCATCTGGATTTTGATCATGTGGCCCTGGAGAGGCTGCAATGGTCTAAGTGTGAAAAACGGTCTTAAGTCACTTTTTTCAGTGCCGTTGTAACTTTGAACGGTCACTAAATGAATTGTTGTACTACTTGCTCCCACAATGGTGGAAAGATGATGGGAGATAGTTAAATTGACTTTTTTCGATTAGAGAAAAGATAATATCTGTTTATTGTTGATTGGAATCCCTTTTATGGACTAAACAGAAAATAATGAACTTGTGATGTTTAGTTTTGCTGATGGATTATAGAAAGAAGAGAGTTATATTTTAACCGTAAAGAGGCAACTTCATAATTCTGGTTACAATTGCAACAAAGAAAACCAGAAACTACTATTTGGTGTCGCTTTTCTTCCTTCTCTATTTTTCCCTCTTTCTTGCATTGTCAGCTTTCTCTTTTGTTTCTTCCCCTTAACTTTGTATTAGTTTTTAACTTCCTTTTTAAAAACACTTACTAAAAATTAAAGCGCATAAAGATACTGACCAATGTTAGTGTTCATCTCCAGCATAGATAGACCTCGACGTACAACCTCAATGGAGCCCCAAATTTCTGTTGTTAAGTGAGGCAGTTGTTAAGTGGGTTCTGCCCCCGTTTTATGACCTTTGGGCCACACTGTGAATCACTGCAGTTAACAAGTGACTCATGCAGTCATTAAGTGAATGAAGGCAAATATACAGTACATGTTCCAGGATAATGTTGCAGGATCCAATCCGGGTGAACGACCCAGATTGGATTCTGTAGTCATTAAGTGAATCTAACGTCTCCCTTTGACTTTGCTTGTCGGAAGCTAAATGGGAAGATTATAAATGGTGATATAACCTGGAAGGCAACAGACATAGTAAATACATGCCAGTTGCCAAGAGAGCCCAAATTTTGTTGATATGACCACAGGGATGCTGCCAATAATCGTGTGTGAAAAGCAATCATAAGTCACTTTTTTTCAGTGCCATTGTAACTTCAAACCTTCACTAACTGAATAGTTGTAAATCAAGGATTATCTGTAGTGAGAGCTACCCTGTTTCTAAAGCCAGCAAATTTGCATAGCCTAAAAATTCCTTGATAAATCTCCTTTCACTATTCAGTGAATTCAAACAGGGAACCAATGCAAGCTTCCAAATTCCCCCTTTTTTTTTTTAAATTGCCAGTGAAACGTGGAAGAAGAATCAGCAAGTTCAAGATGACTCGGCTGAACATTTCCAACTACCGATTTACTAAATTATTTACTTACTGCCAATGGTCAAACAATTCCCAACACATTTATTCGCTCCTGAGTTTGGGCATTAAGCAACCAAAATTGCTTTATAAGATCATTTCTCATAAATGATATGGACTCCCACGGATTTCTGTCAATTTTTAATTTCCTCAGAAACATTATATAAACATAGCACATGCATTTTTTTAATTCCCTTTTCAGGGTAATACAATCAGGACAGGGGTGGGGTCTACATTTGTTTTACTACCGGTTCTGTGGGCGTGGCTTATTTTATGGGCGTGGCTTGATGGTCATGTGACAATTCTTTAGGATTTAGCAGAGGTACTGGTCTACCAGGCTTTTAACTTCTTGCAGAGCTGTACCGGTCTACTCATTTATTTTTGCAGGCACCGGTCTACTGATTTATTTTTGGAGGCACTGGTCTACCCATTTATTTTTGCAGGCACCGGTCTACTCATCTGTTTTTGGAGGCACCAGTCTACCCCCACACTGCCTTTTAACACTGATCAGCTGTAGGGTGGCCCTTTGAAGCCCCACGGCAAGAGTTTAAACAGTTTTTTTCCTTCTAGCCTATCATCTGGGACTCAGGAGGCAGCAATAGATTGGGGGTGGGGCCAAATAAAAGGTAAGAATAACCCTGGGAGGCGGGGGGTAGAACCGGTTTGGTGATGTCATATCATCACCGTTACCGGCTCGGCCGAACCGGGAGGAACCCACCACTGAACCCGGATATTTAAAGGCACCCACATATTTAAAAGGATGGTGTTTCTTGCAACTACAGATAGTCCTTAACTTACAATCATTCATCTAGTGACCTTTCGAATTTAAAATGGCACTGGAAAAACTTTTGACTATTTTTCACACTTACAACCATCGCAGGATTCCCCATGGTCAGGTGCTTGGCAACTGGCATGTACTTATGACGGTGTCCTGGGATCATATGATCACCTTTTGAGACAAGCAAAGTCAGATTCATTTAACAACTGTGTTACTAACTTTAACTGCAATGATTCGCTTAACAACCATGGCGAGAAAGGTCGTAAAATGGGGCCAAACTTACTTAACAAATATCTCACTCAGCAACATAAATTTTGGGCTCAGTTGTGGTCGCAAGTCAAGGACTACCTGTATCGAGCATTTGCTCTTAGCAAGATCTGGCATCCAAATTTAAAACTTCAAAGTTGACTGTTTCTTCCTTTGCAAACCGACGGCCTAAACAAGATGTTACTACAGCTTTAAGTTAGCATCATGCAGATCTGAAGGCTTTTCCAGGAAACTGACTCCACTTCTAAACAATATTTGGCCAGTAATGTTTCCTGTCTGAATCCCAAAAAACGACAGGAATTGAAACGGAAGAACTGTGTAGCTGTGTAATAACCTAGAATTGTAACTGGAAACGTGGGAGTTTTCTAAAGCAGCACAACTGCAGGAAGCCCACTTAAGACTGAACAGAATGAGACCCTAATTTACTGGCCTGATTGGGGGGTGGGTGAAGGGGACCTGTGCCTCCCTCGAGTCCATAAAATGGCCCATTTGTGGTGATTGCGATGCATGATGACACTACTGCATTGCTTAAGGAAATTGAATCTATTTGGGTAAAAACATCAGAGGGAAAGATGGATGGAGATAGATAGATAGATAGATAGATAGATAGATAGATATAGAGATAGATAGATAGATAGATATAGACAGACAGACAGACAGATAGACAGACAAAAGACTGACAGAAATAGATGGATGGATGGATGGATAGATAGATAGATATAAACAGACAGACAGACAAAGAGACAGAAATAGATGGAGAGAGAGAAAGAATAAGAATCAGGAAGAAAGAAAGAAGGAAAGGAAGGAAGGAAGAAAAGATATATATATATATATATAGATAGGGATAAAGAGAGAGAGAGAAAGAGAGATAGAAAGAATAAGAATCAGGAAGAAAGAAAGAAGGAAAGAAAGAAGGAAGGAAGGAAGGAAGAAAAAATAGATAGACAGACAGAAATAGATAGATAGATGGATGGATAGATAGATAGATAGATAGATATAAACTGACAGACAAAGACAGACAGAAATACATGGAGAGAGAGATAGAAAGAATAAGAATCAGGAAGAAAGAAGGAAAGGAAGAAAGGAAGGAAGAAAAGATAGATAGATAGATAGATAGATAGATAGATAGATAGATAGATAGATAGATGGATAGATGGATAGATGGATAGATGGATAGATGGATAGAT
>WNWU01002357.1:0-11379 GCA_012654045.1 Ptyas mucosa | reverse complement strand
TAGCATTTTATATATTTCCCTTAAGAATTTCAGAGTAGATAGTAACTATTATTGTAATTGTTAGAAAATATATATTTATACTGGAACTATTTCTCTTAAAAAAAAAAAAATTGATACAATCCAATTGATACTAATAGAATATCTCCTGAACCCTTTTACAAAACTAAAGGAGACACAAGTTAGAAAAGGCTCAAGATTGGTTTAGAAGGAGACTCCTTGAATAGATAGTGACGAGCTTCATTGGATGGTTATTTGGAAAAATATAGAGAGGATATTAAGGAAACAAAAGGCGACTTTAAAAGAAATGGCAAGCTTGACCTCTACTATTGCAAAAACAGGGAAAAAGGTCCCTTCAAACCCAACGCTGTCAATGGCCTCCCCAGCTACTCAGAAATCACTAGATGGCCTACAGAAATTGGATAAGCCCCCTGTAACACCTACATTGCAAACAGTACAATCTTCCCTCCTATCTATACAAGAAACCATGTTAGCTATGCAGGAAAAATTACTGAATAGCCACTCTGAGTTGAAAATGGATATTCATGCGTTGGACTCAAAAATGAACGAGATCCAAACCTCCATCAGTAAGAATGAAAATAGAATTCAAAAAGTAGAGCAAAGGACGGAGAAAAATGAGAAGAAATTAGAAGCAGTGGACCAAACCCTATCAGCACAGAAGAAGGAAACGGAGGATTCTTTGATCCAACTCGAGATGGATAGGGCCTCGTTCTATCTCCGCTTCCAGAACATCATAGAAGATAAAGAAGAGGACCTGGGAGATAAGATGGCCGAGCTGATAGCGGAGGCTCTCCAGCAAGATAAACAGGAAATAATCAGGGAAATTGACGAGGCTTATAGAGTCCAGACGAACTATGTGAGGAGAAACAGGTTGCCAAGAGAAGTCCACGTACGTTTTGCTAGGAAAAGAGTGAGAGATATACTATATAACATAGCACGGGAAGAGCCAATTATTTATGGAGGGAAAGAGATAAATGTACTTAAACAGATCCCAAGAAGAGTGAGGGAAAGGAGGAAAAACTATAGATTTCTAACAAATCAGTTAAATAAGAGAAATATAGTATTTCGCTGGCTTATACCGGAGGGAATGCTAATTTCATGGCAGGGGAGAAAAATTAAAATCGATAGCTTAACTACGGCTCAAGAATTCCTGGAACAACTAAGAGGAGGGGAAGAAGAACAATCGAGTAAGGAGGACATAGAAACAGCGAATACAGAGGAGGAAACATCCCAAGAACAGAGTACGAAGGAAGATATAGAAGACGAAAAGAAAAAGGAAGACATAGAAGATAAAGGGAGAAAAACCAGACCAGTAAGACAAGTAACCCTAAAAGCAAACAAAAACTAGGCACTAGATACTAACGCTAGGGATGGATGGTATTAAAATCTTATTATTAAATGTCAATGGTTTAAATGAACCAAAAAAAGAAAACTAATTCTGACAAAACTAGTTAAACAAAACCCTGATATAATTTGTATGCAAGAAGTCCATGTAAAAAAAGATGAAGTATATCGCTTAGAATATCCTAAATTTGGCAAGGTATTCACGTCATTAGCTGAAAAAAAGAAAAGGGGAGTAGCCATTTACGTTAAGAAAGGAATAGAAGCCGAATGTAAATATAAAGACGGAAAAGGGAGAATATTAATAGTAGAAATAACGAGAGGGCCCTCTAAAATGATAGTAGTTGGGGTATATGCCCCAAATAAAAAACAAGGGAAATTTTTTGAAAAACTACACGAACAACTTGCCAAATGGACACAGAATGAAATATGTCTGTTAGGGGATATGAATGGAATTGTAGACCCGAGTAAAGATTATAAAAGTGGTAAAACCAGGAAAAACAAAAGACTTCCCCTACCAAAAAGTTTTTTCGACTTAACTGAGGAAATTAACTTAATAGATATGTGGCGCACACTACACCCCCAAGAAAAACAATACACATTTTACTCAATTCCACAGAACTCCTGGTCCAGAATAGACATGGTATGGGTCACTAGGAAACTAGGCTTAGAAATTAAAAGAGTGGAAATGTGTACAAATACTTGAACAGATCATAAGCTGCTGGAAATCAATTGGCTATATAGGAACAGGAGGAAACAACCGAGATGGAGCCTTAGGACAAATTTGTTAAATGATAAAGAGCTCCTATCAAAACTAAATAAAGAAATTAAACAATTTTTTGTAGAAAACGGGGAACAAGGTACGGCAAGAGAAGTTGTCTGGGACACTATGAAAGCTTATGTGAGAGGGATAGTTATCTCGCACATGGCATTTAAAAATAAAACAGAACGAAAGGCCAGGGAGGGTTATACTAAAACCTTAATAGAATCAGAAAAAGAATTACAACAAAATCCGGGAGACGAGGGGGCCAAACAGAGGTGGTTGATGGCGAGACATAGAATAAATCTGTTAGATCAGGATGAGATGGCACAAAAAATAAAGAGATCTAAACACTACTGTTTCGAAAACGCCAACAAGTCAGGAAGATGGCTCGCCTACAAACTAAAGAAGGAAAAGGAAAAGAATCAGATTTTGGTACTGGAAGATTCTAAAGGAAATCTCTTAATAAGGGAAGAGGAAAAATTAGAGTATGTGAGGGAATTCTATGAAAACTTGTATCAAGATGAGAAAATAGAACCAAATAAGGTAGAAAAATATCTGATGGATGCTGGCCTACCCCAAATCACAGAAAAAGAAAGAGAAATGCTGAATAGAAAAATCACAATAGAAGAACTAAAAGCAGCCCTCTCTAAAATAAAAAAGAATAAAACTCCAGGTCCAGACGGCCTCCCTGGGGAATTCTATGTAAAATTGGAAGAAGCATTAAGCCTAGAGCTATTAGAAATATTTAACGAAGCTTTAGTAGGCTCAACAATCCCGGACACCTGGAGAGAAGCATACTTAACGCTCATCTTGAAAGACGGCGCTGACCCAAAAAGATTAGCAAATTACAGACCCATTTCTCTCTTAAACTCCGACTACAAATTATTTATGAATATAATAGCCAAAAGAGTTAAAAAAATCTTAAACCCATGGATACACAAAGATCAAAACGGATTCCTCCCGGGGAGGCAAATTAGAGACAATCTAAGAATAGTATTAAATACCATAGAATATTATGAACAGCACCCTGAAAAACAACTTGCACTGATGTTTGTTGACGCCCAAAAGGCCTTTGATAATTTAAATTGGAATTTTATGATAAACCAAATAAATTTAATGGAATTCGGAACAAACTTTAGGAAAATGATCCAAAATATTTACCATAAACAGAGGGCCAATATATTGATCAACGGGGATAAGACCCAAACATTCCAGATCCAAAAAGGAGTAAGGCAGGGATGCCCTCTATCTCCCTTACTTTATATTCTTGCACTAGAGGTGTTGCTGATAAAGATTAGAGCCACTAAAGAAATCAAAGGACCTAGGGTGAGGAAGGAAACTTACAAGATACAAGCTTTCGCAGATGACGTAGCCCTTATCATGGAAGACCCACTAGAAACTGGACCAAGAGTTCTATTAGAAATACAAAACTATGGCCAAGTGGCGGGTCTCAAACTTAACAAGGAAAAAACCAAAATAATAGCCAAAAACATGACAGACATAAAAAAAAAGGAGTTGGAAGCTCTATTAGGTTTTCAGGTAGTAAAAAAAATTAAATACCTAGGAATTTGGATTACTGCAAGATATTCATCTTTGAAAGAGGATAACTATACCCCACTACTACATAAAATACACCAGGAACTTAAAAGATGGGAAAAACTAAAACTATCTCTCACAGGAAAAATAGCCGCAATTAAAATGAGCATTCTACCAAAAATCCTATTCTTATTCCAAAACATTCCATTAAGTCTGGACAAAAAATTCTTTTTAGATCTGAATAGATATATTAGAAATTTCATATGGGAGGGAAAAAAATCGAGAATATCATTTAAAATACTACAGGGCAAGAGAAAAATGGGCGGATTTGGACTCCCGGATTGGGAAGCATATCAAAAGGCAGCGAAAATAATTTGGATCAAGGAATGGGTAACGCTACGTAACAAGAGAATATTGACGATAGAAGGACATGACCTACAAGAAGGTTGGCATGCCCACCTTTGGGACTTCAAAAAAAAGAAGAAAACCTATTTCCACAATCATAGAATTAGAGAAACACTTTTACAAACCTGGGAGGAAATCAGACAGAAAATCTACGTTAAAGCCCCAAACTGGCTCTCTATTATGGAAGCTATGACTGCCCCAAACAAGACGGAAACTGAAAAATTCGGCACATACAAAGATATCTTGGATGAAAATGGAAGGCTTAAACCTCTAGAAACCCTGAGAGATCACGGATTCAAGCTGGATTGGTGGAAATATTGGCAGTTGAACTCAAGATTTCAAAAAGATAGGGACCAATTTGGTATTGAAAGGAAATATGTAGACTTCAATAAAATTATATGGGGAGTAGATAAGAAAATGTTAACAAAAATATACAATTTTATATTAGATGAGGATAAGGCAGAGGCCATAGCCAAAAACCAATTGAGTATTTGGGAAAAAAATTTTGGATATTGTGTTAATTTTAATGATTGGGAAGAGGCTTGGAACAGGAACTTTAAAATGACAAAAGCAGCAACATTCCGAGAGAACCATTATAAAATGCTACATAGATGGCATCTAGCGCCTGCTAGGTTAGCTAAAATGTTTCCAAATCTCTCACCCACGTGTTGGAAATGCGAGAAAGAAGTCGGCACGTATTACCATATGTGGTGGTCCTGCCCAGTAGCTAAAAGGTTCTGGACAAAAGTACGACAATGGCTCTGTGAAATGTTAGAGCAAGATGTAATTTTATCTCCAGAACTCTTCCTTCTAGGTATAGTGGGTGATGGCCTAAAAAATAATAAAACCCAGCTTATAACCCAAGTATTAACTGCGGCTAGATTGGTATTTGCGAAATCCTGGAAGAGTCAAACTCAACCCCCAGAAGAAATGTTAATAAACAAAATATTAGAGTGTGCAGAAATGGCAAAGTTAACGAGCCTGTTAATGGATGATGAGATATCTAAATACTATGAAGTATGGGAAAATTGGTATAAATGGCTAGATAACAGAAAAAGACGATGATCTGTTTCTTTTTGTGAATAGATACTATGAAACATGACTATGTACTTATAGAATGTAAATATAATGATGGGAAAACAATAGTTTAAGACAAGGTAGATCAGATACATGATATTTAATTTATAAGAACACTGTACCTCCGGATAACAAAGAGACCTTGTAAATTTTTTTAAGTTTTCTTTTAATTTTGAAACTTAATAAAGTATTTGTTAAAAAAAAAAAAAAAGTAATGAATATATAGGAATTTCAGAATAAGAAACAAAAAACAAAAATCTTGGAATCTGTACAAAGAAACTTTGTTTTTTAGTTACCTACTTCACTGAAATAAAATATTTTTTTGTTGTAGAAATTATAAGCAAGTTAATTTCTTAAGTTTCTTCCTAGATTTGTATGTCAATCAACCCCAGTCTATTCAGTAAGGAACATAATTCTTCTTTTTTCCAGTACTGTCATTTTACATAGAAACTACTCAGGTATCTGCTTAAAATTTGCCACATGTTCATTATCATTTTTCTATATTATTATATTCTGTTTTTAAAAATAATGGGCACTTTAAAGGTCTATATATCCTTTATCTAAAAGGAATACTCTATAATACAGTAAATGAAAAGAAAGTTTAGATGGAAGGAAAAGTATATTCAAGAATTGGTATATTATCTACTATGGATACAAATTTACACTAAAATACTAGAGCAAATATGTCTAAACCTTTGGCTTGCCTGGGCCACATTGTTACCTTCTGAGGATGTGACCATGTGAACATGTTTGGGCATGTTTGCAGATTTAGGCATGCTCCTTTGCCTCTGGCCACTAAATAGTCTCCCCAAAAATCATTTTTTCACTCAGGATTTACTCTTTCAATTAGTGGTATGTTACAAAGTTGCTTTCGTATTCATCAGCTCCTCATTTCCTACTTTTGAAACATTTTTCCCCCCTCCAGGCTTTTCCAGAAAGTAGGGAAGAACGGATCAGGCTCCACAGTTTAGTTTGGTGAAGAATAGTGAGCGTTTCTGCACAGTTTGATGTTAGCTCTACTCTGAAATAGGATTGCTGGTGATCTTTACCATTAGATACAGCAGGATTGCTTTGCTTTACTTCACTAAACTGCTTTGAAAATAAGGAGGGATATTGAACTTGGCTTTTGAACTTGGCTTATTTGTGTAGGTAATAGGGAGAGCTGCTATCAAAATATCAGTCAGAGGGCTGTATCAGTGGCAGAAGTGTAACTCGAGAAAACATTTCAGAAAGAGGCTCCTTGGTTGTTTTTTAAGAAAAGATGATTTTTAAAAAAATTTAAATATTTTTATTGAAAGTTTTAGTTAGAAAATAAAACATATTCCAAATTAAAAAAAAGAAAAGAGTGTAAAAAAAGAAAAAAGGAAAAAAATACCATCTCCTTTAAAAAGCAACTTCCCTCCCTCATTATGACAAGTATAACAATTGCATAATACTTTCACCCCCTTTTAATTAACAAATATAAAACTCTTCATTCCATAACTCATTTAAGCCATAGGCAAATCCAATAAATAGCATTTTCTCTAATTTGGTTATCAGCAAAAACTCCAAATGGAGCTCTAAATTATAACATTAATTAACATATATAAAACTCAACATTCCATATCTCAACTCTTAGCCATAAGCAAAACCCCATTTAAAATATATAAAATGGTTCTCATATTCTAATTAAACTAGTTAAAGTAAAGTTTAACATAATAAAGAAGGGCCATTTTTTCTTTTAAAAAGGAAAATATCATTCATACAAATATCACTTACTTCAAGAGTAATGGTAGGCTTAAACACCATGTTAATAAATGCACTACATATTTTTCCATTCCAAATGCCAACAATTCCAAAGAAAACTATCCCAAATAGCAACATATTTCTTTCAGATAAATATTCCATATCTCAACTCTAAACTGTAAACAAATCTACATTCAGCAAATATAAAGAAATCCCTGAATTTTAACATAAACAGAAAATTAAAATGTAACATAACAAAGAGGGATAATTTAAAAAGAACAAGTTCACAAAAATTTAAATAAAAATACTGATAAATTCCAAGACAATTTAAAAGGTTAGAATTACATTAGGATAAATTAGGCAAAACTGTAAGGGGAAAAGCTTAAACACCATATTAAATGTAAGCAAATCCAATGCACAACATGTGTTTCAAATCCAGATATCAACAAATCCACACATCCCCCAAAATCCACCCAAAATATTAACATGTCCCATTTTAATCCTGGCTACATTAACTGATTATGTGTTCCTTCTGTTTACATAAAACAATCTTGTTCCAATTACTCTCTGGTATTGTCAATTCTTATAAGGAGAGATAAAGAAATCACTAGTACTTTTGTCTCTCTCTTAAGTCTGGGTCAATTCAATTGGACATGGTTTAAAATCTCTGTTGTTAAGAAAGCATTTGCTCATTTTATTTTTGCAGGTAAAAAGATGATGGGGTTGGCCTTTTTATCCTTGTTCTACTCCCTTTTAAAGTGATGGCAACAGCTTCTCCTCCTCCTCCTCCTTCATTTTAGCCATTTGCTTTCATTTTTTGCGTTACCATCTAGTTCTGTTTCTTTTGATGTTTGACAATTCTCTATTACCATATTCTCAGCAAATTTAAGATAATAACCAACATGCATATGTAAAACCTGATGCCATCAGCCAAGTATCTGAATGTATAAAGTAGATTTTTAAACTATTAGCGGTAGAAACAGTAGGCTTCACAGAAACAGCAAATTCATTAAGATGTAATGGAATATTTTAAATTTTTGAGGAAAGCACAATACTGATCTGCCTAGTCAAACAACTAGTATTGCTAGGTTGCTCTCAAAAATTTAAAATATCTTGCAGCATTAGTGTAAGTTTGCTGTTTCTGTGAACACATAGTTTGGAAATATAGGCTACCATGAAAAAAATTACTGAGACATTACGGTAAATGTCAGTGTGAACTGATATTTATGTATGTATGTATGTATGTATGTATGTATGTATGTATGTATGTATTTGCAATATCTGGCCTAAAGCTTAATTTTCATCACTATTGTTACATTTTATCTAGCTATTTTTAAAATCTCTGATCCCAAATGGAAAGCACACTTTTCCATTTTTTATATTGGGGGCAATTTAAGAATTTTTTTAAGGAATTGATAGATTTATACAGTGCCTAAACTTTAGACTTAATCTTTATGACTTATTATACCTATTTTATTATATCAGGACTGAATTACAGAAATTCAAGATGACATAAATAATCTCATATTTTAAACAACAGACTAAATGAGAGCACTTCTACTTTAAATTCAAAAAATGTTTTAGTTTCTGCTGATATTAATAAAAGTAGTAATAATCTGAATGTGAGAATAGTCTGGATATGACATCGATAGATTAACAGAAAAATGACAGTATTTTTGATAATGTATTAGAAACACAGGTTGGTTATATTACTTGATCTTTTAAAAAAATATTGTTCTGCATCAATCTAACATCTTCTTTAACCTTTTTAAAAATTGATCAGACTGATGACAGGAAGTTGTGAAATGAGGTTTGGAAATATAAAAGAAAGAAAATGTTGGTGTCCCAAAGAAAGCATTTAGCATTATATCAAAAGACAGAGTGTGTGCTTTTTCATGCCTTTTTTACTTTACTTCCCACTATTTGGTTGGAGCATTTCCTCTTATTATTTCAACTATAGAAGAATCCATCTGCAACAGAAGCAAAGGTGGAGTGACATCAGAATTAGACCAAAGAAAAATACGGTGAGTTTATATTAAAAATGCAAATATAAGTCTGTTTCTAATCCATGTCAGTTGTCAATATGCATAAGGCATTTTATTTCTACATTGGTTTATTTTTTTTTAATTGTCATAAATTCAGAGTTATTTTAAATATTTTCCTAATATAAGTGACATAATGCTTGACTTTTCCAAGTCCGTGGAAAAAAATTAAGATTATAAAAGAAAATAAGCCTAACTGTAGATTAAATATAAATTGGGGTGGAGCCATTTGTTCTTTTTGTAATATCTCTGCATTAGAATAAACACTGACTGTTTTTAGTTTATATTTATCTACATTTATATGCCCTGTAGATATAAAAGCTTATACATTTCTTAATTTATTTGACCAGCACTTTAAAAAAGCATTTATAGACAGACTGTGCTGACAACCTTGTTAGAAAAAAATTGCCTTAAGCAAAAGGGACCTGATTCCATTATTAATATGAAACAAATGTGTTAATCGACTTAATTAAAATGCAGAGAGATAGTTTTCTATCTTTGAAAAAGAAAATTAATACAAAGCAGGTCTTGAGCTGCACAATATTATAAATATTAAAAAATGTCAGAATTGTCACAAGAGAGGGTCCAATATTTTGTCAATTTTAGGTATATACCAGTCTCTGCCCAGATATACTCATAAAAAGCTATCATCATATATGAGGATCAGAACACTATAGTTGTCAGGGGAACAATAATTTTTAGTTTCTTGATTCAGGGATGTAAGAGCAATTTCCCACAATGCATAAACTGTTTCTCTCCTGTGCTGCTTGCAGCTGTTCTTCAAACCAACTGTAAACAATAACAGCTCAGATTGCAGTGGGGTTAATCAACAAGGCCCAGATGATGCTCATTTTGGATTTTAGCCACAGAAGGACCTAGTTAGCCTAGTTCCAATATTTATATATGGCATGTCTGAGAAACTGAGTCAATATATTTATTTTTCAATTCCAAAATCCTTAGAACGGTGTATTCAGTTTCCATCAATTTGCTGGTTAGATCCAGGGCATCAAAGATTCTGTGAAAGGAAATCTTTCTTCATTTTAATGAAAACAGCAAGATGCCATAATAACACTTTGCCTGATAAATATCCTTCAGGAACTGGAGCAAATGTGATTGTGTGTTATTACTTAGTTACCGTATATACTCGAATATAAGCCGAGTTTTTCAGCCCGTTTTTCAGCCTGAAAAACGGCCCCTCGGCTTATATTCGGGTCATGAAAAAAATGCCTTTTTCCCTGCAACTGTTTTGGCTCCCGGGGTTGCAGGGAGGCTTCCTAAAGCCAAAATGGGGTGTGGGGGGGGTTCGGCGCCCCTCCCCCGCACCCCTTTTTGGCTGTAGGGGTCAGGGAGGCTTGCGCCGGCAGTGCCTTCTGCTCCTCTTTTGCCCCTCAGCGGCTCCCAGCAACTGAGCAGAGAGGCGGCCGATGCCTAACGAGTGGAAGCCAAAGCGCCGCCGCGGCATGTTGCTGGGAGTTGCTGGAAGTCGCTGAGGGGCAAAAGAGGAGCAGAAGGCGCTGCCGGTGAGCAAGCGAGCAGCCAGCCATGCCGGGGGCGCTTTGGCCGCCGGGCCCGCCGCGGCTGGAGCTCGCCACTCACTGAATTTGGCCTCGGTCGCAGCCCTGGCTCCAGTGCTGAAGAGGGTCGGTGCCGGGCGACGAAGAAGAGCAGAAGCAGCTGCTGCCAGGCAAGCGGGAGCCGAACGACCGCATGGTCATGTGTGGCCCATGGCAAGTGCCCGCAGCTGCCTGGTACTGGCCCTGAATACCAGCGCCGTCCCTCGCCCGCCTCAGTTTCCCACTCTTTCCTTCCCCCCACAGGCGCCTCCTCCCTTTCCTCACCCCGAATGGCTGGCGGGCGAGGCTGCTCCGGTCGCCGTGAGGCTGCCCGAAGTGTTCCTTTCCAAGGGGCTTCTCGGCACCCGCGCCTCAAATTCAGTTCAGCCGGGGGAGGGAAGCGGGGAGTTGAGGCGGGGTGGGGGACCTGCGCCCCTCTCCCTCTCCCACATCAGAAAGGAACTTTCCGCTTCAGCTCCCCGCTTCCGAGAAGCCCCTCGGAAAGGAATACTTCGGGCAGCCTCGCCTGCCGGCCGTTCGGGGCGAGGAAAGGGAGGAGGAAAAAAAGGGGTGAGAAAAAAGGATGACTTTGGATGTTGCTGGGAGTTGCTAGGAGTTGCTCCGAGTGCGGAGTTAGCATCTCCCTTGCTCTTCCAGCGGAGGCTCTCACCCTTTCTCAGCTTTCTCGCCTGTTAAAACTTTGGGAAACTTTTTTCTCACCCCATTCTTTTTCAGCGAACGCTTCCCCTCCATGCTCGGAGCAACTCCCAGCAACTCCCAGCAAGAGAAGAGAAGGCAGCGGGCGGGGTTAGGGGAAGCGTTCACTGAAAAAGAAACTTTGGGAAACTTTTTTCTCACCCCCTTTTTTCCTCCTCCCTTTCCTCGCCCCGAACGGCCGGTGGGCGAGGCTGCCCGAAGC
>WNWU01002353.1:0-11625 GCA_012654045.1 Ptyas mucosa | reverse complement strand
AAATGTCTGTAAAATTTTTATAAAACTTTTTCAATTAAAAAAAAAAGATGCAAAAATACAAACTAAAATTGGTAGTGACAGGCACTCTGCACATACAAATTCTCCATATGTATGAAATATCACGTTGTGCTTTAATACTATAAAATCCATCCAAATTTGGTAGAATTTTCCTTCCTGCTTCAATATTTTAACTGTAATTTTTTTCTAATGTAGCAAATGAAGAGATTTTGTAATCCACTTTGTTACAATAATTGGAGTTTTCTAATGTTGGGCAATTTATTTTACTTACGTTTTAGCTAAAATTAAGTAGATAATTATTTTTAAGTATCAGATTCAATCCTGTAAATACAGGTAGATTCAATTTACCATAATGGTTATCCATCCCTTGCTGTCCTGATGTGTTAAACAATTAGGCAGGTGGGGGAGGGAGGCCCTAAGAGGCCCAGTACAGGTCCATATACCCGGACCTCGCAAAGCTTGCCTTATTCCCTGAGACACCTTGTGCTCCAATTCCACCCTTCAGACTCCTGTCCCCGTCTCCATCCCTCCCAATTCCTGAATTTCTGATGTATCTCTTTTCACCAGATCCCTGTAGGCCTTTCCCCCCTGTTCCAGACCTTTAACCCCCCCACCTCTGCCAGGTCCCCACCCCCTGTAACCTACTTAAAGATCTCTGCAGCACTACACAGTCTTCTTCGAGGAAACAGAACAGATTGCTTCGTTGCAGGCCATGTGGCTTTATTCCACAAGTGGCTGCCATTTTCCAAATGACTACAATTCAATGCAGCCACTTGGAAAAAGGCAGCAGTTTCTGGAATTGTCCTGCATAGCTGTACAACAAAATGATTTGTTCTGAATCCCTAAACCAAGTTTCAGAGATACTTGAAATTTAAGTGAAAAGGAGGGTGTGGGGCCTGTTGGAATGTGAAGCAGACCCAAGACCAGCAGGGATACAGTGGGGAAGAGGGGGGAGGGGGGAGGAGAGATAGCCAGGGATTTCTCTTTTTTTTCATGTTTTATTTATATCACATTCAATTTCCATCAAACAGTGTGTGATCTGGGTGCAGTTATTTTTAAACAATCATAATCCACATATTTGTTGTAGTATTCATCACCATAATACTAATAATATAATAATATAATAATGATAATACTTAACGTTTTTACAACATTCACATTCACATTTTCTCTTTTTATATCTCCTCCTTTCTAATTTCTGTTTCTATTGTCTAGCCATTGATAGAATATATCCCATATCAAAAAATATTCAGTTTCTTCTTTATCCTGAATAGTAAGTGTTAATCTATCCATTTCTGCACATTCTAATATTTTCTTAACTACATTCCCCTCAGATGGAATCTCATCATTTTTCCATTGTTGTGCAAATACAACAATGGAAGGGCTGATCTAAGGGCAAAATGGGGCATGGGGTGGGTGCCTAGCAAGACTCCCTGTATTCCCCTGGAAGCAAAAACGGGCTGCGGGGGGGGGGGCGGCTTCAAGGGAGAAAGAAACAAAGAAATCCTCACTGTTTAGGGAGATCCCCAGGTGCACTGAGCTTGAGTTGAGAGCTTATTGTAATAGGCTAGCTGCTAGCTATCCTTGCTCAGGATAAACTAATCAATAGTGGAGCTCTAAGAATGCCAGATGAGAAGGAGAAAGCTATCCTTGCTCAGGGTAAGCTACAAAATGTTTCAAAACGTCTGGCTTTTCTTCCTCCTACCAAAGACCTTCTGGAGTTCTTCACAGAAAGGGAGAAAGGAGAAAGGGAGGGAGAAAGAAAGAAAGAAAGAAAAAAGAAAAAGGAAGGGGGAGAGAGAGAGAGAGAGAGAATGCAGGTATCTCTTAACAGAGGCTTGAACTTGCCTGAAATTAGATCAAGCCCTACATCACTTAACCCAATGTATCCGATTAAATTGGGTTAATTACCGAGGTAGGTAAATTGAGGACCCGGATTGTGGGGGCAATAAGCCAGCTTTGAATAGAACACCACCACTTGGGAGGGGCTAAAGCCCTAATAAGCAGGTATATACATAAAAAAGTATGCAGGCTATTGCTATAATGCATTGTAAGCCACCCTGAGTCTACGGAGAAGGGCGGCATATAAATTGGACTAATAAAAATAAAATAAAATAAATAAATATACTCTAAATATTTCTTCTATCCCATAGCGAGCTTCTTGTTTGTCTATTTCCAACGCCTCTGCCAATAATTCTGCCATTTTCTCCACAAGATCTTCTCCCTTTTCCTCCTCAACATTTTGGAATCTTAAGAAATATTTTGCCTTATCCATCTCCAACATGATTATGGATCATTCGAGATCATTAACTACCTTAATTAATCTTATTCTCCATCTCTTCTACTTTCTTATCTGTTTGCTCTGCCTTTTCTTCCACTTTCTGGATCCGTTGTTCATTTTTTTTTTAAATTTGATTTATATGCCGCCCTTCTCCGGAGACTCAGGGCGGCTTACAATGCGCTAACCAATAGCCTTCATACTTTTGTATATTTATACAAAGTCAGCTTATTGCCCCCACAAACTGGGTCCTCATTTAACCTACCTTAGAAAGGATGGAAGGCTGAGTCAACCTTGAGCCTTGGTGAGATTCGAACCTGCAATAATTGCAGGCAGCTGATGTTAATAACAGGGCTTTAGACCACTGTACTATCCAAGGCTCTTGGATTACTAATTTTAGTAATTATTTGCTGGATGTTGTCTGTTTTATCTTTAATTTTTTGTTCCATCTTTTGCATCCTATCTGCCATATCCTCATGATTCTTAGTCATGGCTCCTTGTAGTGATTCCTGCATTCTGTTCATTCTGCAACATGGTGTCTATAGAGCGCTGACTTGCCGGGCTCGATGATGCCGATGATGATGGTGCAGATGATGGAGTTTTCCTCCCTGTTTTACTTGAATTTATGCTATTTGTCATTTTGATAGTTTAAAATAATCAAATATTTTAGATAGTTTAAATTTAACAGAAACAATCAATCAATAACCCAACAATCAATAATACTATAAGTCAAACACAATTATATTCCACTATATCCATCTTATAGAATATACCTGGTATAGTTCAACAATTTCCTTTCTTATTTCCAGTTCTTATTTTCAAACCTCAAGTCACTTCCTGTTTTTAGGTGCTATATTTCACAAGTTCAAAATATCCATAATCCAAATTTTCTTCAATGAGGGTTGTTTCCTGTCTTCTTTTTTTCTTTTTAATCACTTATATATTATAATCCACATATTCTCCCATTGTTCAAACATCACATTATATCCAAAGTTCCTTGCCCACTAAATCATACAATGCTTTTCATGTTCACTTTCCAAACTCAGTTTCAGTTATGTTTTATAAACCTTAGCAATAATATGTACATCACTACCCCACAGTAAGATTTCCAATTCATTTTTAACAAATCAAATCCATAACTCTTTTTATCTAGTTTAAATCTTTCTTTCAGTTGTTGATATTTGAATAGGGTCACCAGAGTTGAAAGATATTATTTTACCATAAATCCATCAATCTGGCTTCGCCCCCATTTCTTTTCTTTAAAAAAAGCTTCCTGTGGAGACACTTAAAGTGGCAACTTTGTAGAAAACCTTGTTTTATATTTATTCCAAACTCTTAGAATGGCATGTCTGACAAAATGATTATTGAATTCAACATTATCTTTAACTTTGTCATACGATATAGATAATAGTGCCATCCAAATCTTAATTCATGGCTGTTGGAGTGTTTCCAACATGTCTACTATTAGGAGACAACCCAGGAGCAAAACACAGCACTCAGAGACTTAGAGTGTAACTATAGTTTTATATACAGGGCGTATACAGAAATATACGTGGTAAGCAAATACCTGACAAGCACTCAATCTTCTTCTTAATTTTACATGGAGAAGTTAGCAATGGATACCGGACACAAGGAGTGATATACATGAAGAGAGAGAGATATGCCCTTTCATGGCCACCTTTATATAGACACCTCTTAAAGTGGTAAAAGACTTGTGTGGACCCCTTCTGAGTCTTAAACTGGCTATACCAATGCGGATTCATTCTCATTACATCGGCCTTACATTTCATCAGCTTTACAGTTGCATCAGCCTTACATTGGCTGGTCAGCGTTAAATCATTATTACCCTGACAATGGCCCTCTAAATCAAGTAGCCTCTTGTTCTGGAGGTTCACCCACTCTTTTAACCAGACCAGACAGCATGCATCAAAATACAATTTCAAATCTGGTAAACCCAAACCCCACTCTTTCCTTAGCATCTTGCAATAGCTTGTATCTAATTCTTGGTTTTTTATCTTGCCATATAAACTTGGAAATGTCCCTCTACCAATGTTTAAATGGATTATCAGTTGCAAGTATTGGTAATGTCTGGAACAGAAAGAGCATCTTTGGTAAAACATTCATCTTAACTACAGAGATTCTACCCAGTAGTAATAAATGCAGTTTGTCTCTTCTTTGTAAATCCTTTTTAATGTCATTCCAAAGAGGCACATGATTATTTTGAAACAATTTTATATTTGTGTTTCTCAATACAACCCCCAAGGACTTCATCTTTTTCTCAACCTTAAAATCCGACTTTTTAGTCAATTCAACTGTCCTGAGATGACATATTCTTAATCAACATTGTTGTTTTCTGTTCGTTTATTTTAAAACCTACTAAAGCCCCAAACTCATTTAATTTCTTCGTCAAATGTTCTACGTTATTTTTTGGATTTTGCAGGAATATAACCAGATCATCAGCAAATTACCTCATTTTATAAGCTTCTTTCTTGATGCTTATACCCATTATTTTCTCATCTTGCCTAATTTCTCTATTCAAAACTTCCAACACCAAGATAAACAGCAGAGAAGACAAGGGACATCCTTGCCTCGTACCCTTTTGAATTTCACATGAGTTAGTTAACTCACCAATAATGACAATTTTTGCTTTCTGTGATGCTTTTGCATAAGATTCTCTCCAAAGTCCATTTCTTCTAGCACTTTAAACATTAAAGCCCAATTTAAATATTAAAGCTGTCTGTTTCTCATTATGATATTGTAAATATTCAATAATGTACAAAACAGTCCTCACATTATCTCTTAGCTGTCTTTTTGGCAGGAAGCCAGATTGCTCTTCATATATATATGCTTGTAAAATCTTCTTTCTGCCAAAACTGCAGCAAAGAGTTTATACTCCTTGTTTAATAATTGGTCTGTAATTCTTTGTCTTTCTAACATTTTGACCCTGCTTCGGTAACAACACAATATTAGCTTCCTTCAACATTTGAGTTATCTTTCCCCCCTGTAATATATCATTCATTGTATCCTTTAGTGGCTGAAGAAGTTCACTCTCAAAGCACTTATAGTATTGGTTTGTAAGGCCATATGGGCCTGGAGCTTTACCTGATTTCATTTTTTTAATTACTTCTGATATCTTGAAGGCAGTTATTGGATCATTCATAAATTGTCTCTGAGTTTGTTATAATTTAGGCAGCTGTTGTCTTAAAAGATATTTATCTATTTTAGACTTATCTAACTCCTGTCTTTTATTCAAATTGGAATAGAAGATATGAAAAGACTTTTTGATAAGATCATTATCTGTTATTACATTGCTACTTTCACAGATCTTCTCAGACATTCTAACTCTTTTCTCTAAGTACCGAAAGCACTGGATTATGATCAAAAAAAGATTTAGGTAAAAGAGTATAAACTTTTAAAATTTTATTTGCAAGATTTTCAGAAGTCCATATCATATCAATCCTTGAAAAAGATTTATGTCTTTCTGAAAAAAAGGTATATTCTTTGTTCGGTGCCATTTTTGTGATTCCATGAATCTGTTAGTACTAAATTGTCCCTTATCTCAAAAAAGGTCTTTGGTAATTTACCCCGGGAAGGTTTAATCCTCTTAGTGGATGTTTTATCCAAAGCTGGTAGAGTCATTCCATTCCAATCTCGCAACATAAGCCAGTTTTCATACGAACGGATAAGAATTGATCCATTAGATTTTTTTAAAAAAATACTTTTATCATCATTTGGCCTGTACACACCAACTACTATTGATTTTATTCCATTAAGTTCTATTTCCACTACTACAAATCTACCATATTCATTTGCTATAAGTAGCTTAGGTTTGAGTTGAGGTTTTATATATAGGACAACTCCATTAATCTTTTTTAAACCAGCAGATATAAATTCCTCCCCATATCATTTATTTGTTTCTTAACACATGTTTCTTGAAGGCAAGTTATATCAACATTAAGTTTCCCCAGATAATGAAATATTTTTTATGCTTATCTGGGGCCTTTGCCTGTTAATATTCCATGTAATAGACTTAATCTCCATCATTAGAGCCGCACCTTCTTCTTCAATACCAACCTTTTGAGATTGTTCCACCTCTAGCTTCTTTTGTATATCCATTTCTTCAGCTGGATCTGAAATTAGTTTGTGTCTAATCAAGAAATCTTCGGCTTTTTCTATCGAATTCAGTCTAAATCTTTGCTCTTGATAAGTAAGTACTGTGTCTCCCCGAAAATAAGCCCTAGCTTGATTTTTATGTGTGCCCCTAATATAAGTCCTACCTCCAAAATAAGCTGTAATTAAGACCCTGCCCAGTCCGTCCCACCGTCTGGTTGTATGAGATGGGGCAAGGCATGTGCGTAAAAATCAAACTAGGGTAGGGATGTGGAGGTGCCCCATGCACCCTGCACCTGCTTACTTTACGACCGCTGCAGCCAGGCCTTCCCACACCTCAACACCTGTCATACTGTTGCCTGACTTCTGCAGCTGCTTGCAGTAGGCCGCATGGCATGTCACGCTGGTGCCATCACAAGCGGCTGGAGGCCACATAGCGCATCACACCAGTGCCTCCTCTTGCGGTAGGATGCCACGTGCCACGTCACACCAATGCCACTACTCACAGCATGAGGTTGCATTGTGTCAGTGCCGCCACTTGCAGCAGGATCATTTGACTTGACAATAGAATAACCATGGTAATTTAACATGAATAAACTTCTTTATTGGGAAGTTTCCTGTTGTTATAAAAATATTTTAGTCTGCAAAGATACACAATATCAAAAGTTACATTTGAGCCAGATCATAGTAGTTATCCTGATGTATAAACTCTTTACTGAAGGAATGAAAGGAGAAATATCCTTTGTCAAAGCTTTAAGTTATTCTTTCAAATTCAACATATCATTTAGTGAAAATATTTTGCATTGTATTATAGAAAATCATTTTTGGTGAACCTATCATTGATTTTTACAATTATTTGGCTCTAAAATAATTTTAGTTTGAATCGCATTTCTGTACTTCTTTATAATATAGTATCATTGGGTATGCCCCAACTTCCCTGCTTATATGGTCTGTTTAAAACCTTTTTTTATTCTTAGTTTTTCCCTTGAAAGCAGAATCTTTCAAAAAATGCCAATAAGTTAAAATGCATTCTAGGCTTTCCACTGGGAGGCATTGAAGTAGAAATTAAGCCTTGCAAGGAGTTTCACTTCCACAGCTGCAGTTCGCCTAAAACATTGAAATGTTTTGAATCCCAGCTTTTCATTTCTCTGCTTAATTTTATTCAAGTTAATATATAATTATTAATAAAAATTATTAATACTTTAATAGCAATGCTTACATATTTTAAGGAGTTAAATACTATTGAAATCTCTAAAATACCTATATAGTTTTTATATGTAATAATATTTTTTCAAATATAAATAATTTTTGCCTAATGTTTTAATCAATTTTTATTACTTTTATGTTCTTTTTTATGCATTATTTTCCTCATCCTCTTCTCCCTCCTATCTTTGAAAATCATCCAATAATAATAATAACAACAACGACAACAACAACAACAAGGAAAAGAAGAATTCAAACCTTTATTGTCAGAGTATAACATGAGTACTATGAAATTGGCTGAGCCTCCCTTCGTGCACCCCCAAACACAATACAACTCACAATGAAAGACCAAAAAAAAAAATCCCTATCCCAGTGAATCCTGCTAACAATCACCCAAGCCTATTGCACCATGTGAACATTGCATGTATTAAAAATTAATATAATAATAATAATAACAACAACAACTGTTCAGCAGCAACATCAAAATGAACTTTGGACTTAGAAACATAATTAAAGCCATTAATACATGAGTAGTTCCAGTGATACGCTACTCAGCTAGAATCATCAACTGGACTTTGGCTGAACTGGAAAACTTGGACCGGATAACGTGCAAACTTTTGAATATGTACCACACTTTACATCCATGAAGTGACATCGACAGGTTGTACCTGCCAAGGAAAATAGGGGGCAGAGGGCTATTGCAAATCCATCTAACTGTAGAAGAAAAAAAAAAACTTTGAATGACTATGTGAATCAAAGTACAAAAAAATAGCTGCAGCTGTGAAAACAGAGAACATTACAAAAACAACAGAAACAAAGGCAGAATATAAGGAAAAACAGCTGGATGATAGATTAAATGGATGGAAAAACAAAGCTTTGCATGGACAGCACTTGAAAAACATTGAAGGAAAATGTGATGACAACTTTACATGGGCATGGCTTAAGATGGGAACCATCAAGAAAGAAACGGAAGGTTTAAGATTGGCTGCTCAAGGACAAGCACTATAAACTAATGCCATGAAAGCGAAGATACAAAAATCCACTGACAATCCAAACTGCCAAATTTGCAATGACAAAGTTGAAACTGTTTCACATTTAATATGTGAATGCAGCAAAATTGCACAAACTGATTACAAAGCTAGACATGACCAAGTTGCTAAATTAATCCATTGGTTATTATGTAAAAAATATGACTTACCTGTATCCAAAAAGTCATGGGAACATAAAGTGGAAAAAGTTATCGAAAATGAGAAGGTGAAGATCTTGTGGGACTTTTGAATACAAACAGATCGTCATTTGGAACACAACACACCAGATATCACAGTTGTCGAAAACCGAAGCGTACAATTTATTGATATCGCCATACAGGAGACGCCAGAGTCTAAGAAAAAGAACTGGAAAAAATCACGAAATATTGCAACCTGGCCATCGAAATTATGCGATTATAGATGAAACATGTAACAGTGATACCCATTGTCATCAGGGCACTTGGTACCATGTCCAAGAATTTTACAAAATATATCAATAAATTGCAGCTTCCTGCAATAACACCAGTGGAACTGCAAAAAGCTGTGCTACTCGGAACATCGTACCTCTTAAGAAGGTACTTCGTTGATACCTAGGATGCTGGCAGCAATGTGTATCAACCATCAGTGCAAGTCAATAATATTTGTAATATATTTTTAAATGTTCAGTTGAGTAAGTTTCATGTTTAATGAATAAAACTTAACAACAACAACAACAATTATAATAGAATAACAGAATTGGAAGGGACCTTGGAGGTCTTCTAGTCCAAAACCCTTCTCAAGCAGCAGACCCTACACCATTCTAGACAAATGGTTATCCAATCTCTTATTGAAAAGCTCCAGTGATGGAATACCCACAAGGTCTTGAAGCAAGCCATTGTCCTTATTAATTGTTTTCACTGACAAGAAATTTCTCCTTAGTTCTAGGTTGGATCTGTCCTTGATAAATTTCCATCTGTTTCTTCTTTTCCTACCCTCAGGTGCTTTGGAAAATTGGTTGACCCCCTCTTCTCTATGATAGCCCATCAAATATTGGAAGACTACTATTAGGTTAACCATAGCCCATTCCCCTCCCCACTTCTGTGTGCCACATCTCCATGTCTGGCCTCCTAATCTTACAATCCCACTTAGATAGAAAAAAACAACAACCCCACAAAAGATCCTTTAAAGATCCACTTCATGATCCACAATGGGTGATATACTGAGATGACTTCTTCCACTTTGCAGCCAGTAAGCCTCAAAATTAATTCGTATATTTCCTTAACTGTAATTTAATTTGCATTCTTTTTTATTTAATCTTTTTTCTTTATTTAATTTTCTTTTCTGCTTTCCTTTAAATCAAAAGGAAGGGTAAAAAAGAATTAGTAGAATGGTATAATTTCTTTTACTCTGCAGCTCAGTTTGTGTTTGTGCCTACTTTCCACAGTTCCAAGGACAAATAATACATTGATTTTTAAAGTATGAAAATGGTAACTCTTTTAAGAAGTCCTGTACACAAAACTAAATTTAAAAATCCACTATTTAAAAAATCTCAAATTGATGTTCCACCAAAAATTAAATCTGCTGAATGCCCATGGCATGGAAGCTTAGAGGCTACCCTCTATTGCTTGTTATCTCCCTTTGCTTAATCTGTAATATTGGATTATATCATTATCTCTTTGCTTTCTCTTACGTCTTTATATGTACTTTGATTTTGCATTTTAAGAGAGGAAACATCAGATTTAATTATACATCCTAAATAGAAGATAAAGGAAGTCTCATCTTTGGTAGGTGAGGACATTTCAAGTCCCACCCCCAAAGGAGAATTAGTGCTAATGGTGTAATTGTGAAATGAATATGTTTCACAATTATAAGTGGATCATAAGCTTCCTAGCAGACAGGAAGCAGCAGGTGAAGCTAAGCAGAATCACATCAGATACCTCTACAATTAGCACAGGGCCCCCACAAGGCTGTGTGCTCTCTCCACTTCACTTCTCTCTCTATACCAATGACTGCATCTCAAACGATCTATCTGTTAAACTACTGAAGTTTGCAGATGATACAACAGTGCTTGGTCTCATTCCAGACAATGATGAATCCGCATACAGACGGGAGGTTGAACAATTAGCCTCGTGGTGCGACCACAACAATCTGGAACTGAACACACTCAAAACCATAGAAATGGTGGTGGACTTTAGGAGAAACCCTTCCATACTACCATCTCTTACAATACTAGACAACACAGTATCAACAGTAGACACCTTCAAATTTCTAGGTTCTACCATATCTCAAGACCTAAAATGGACACCTAACATCAAAAATGTCATCAAAAAAGCACAACAAAGAATGTTCTTTCTGTGCCAACTCAGAAAGCTCAAACTGCCCAAGGAGCTGCTGATACAGAGGAATTATTGAGTCTGTCATCTGTACCTCTATAACTGTCTGGATTGATTCTGCAACCCAACAAGACAGGCACAGACTTCAGAGGATAATTAGAACTGCAGAAAAAACAATTACTACCAACCTGCCTTCCATTGAGGACCTGTATAATGCACGAGTCAAAAAGAGGGCTGTGAAAATATTTATAGACCCCTCGTGTCCTGGACATAAACTCCTTTCAACTCCTACCCTCAAAACGACACTATAAAGCACTGCACACCAGAACAACTAGATACAAGAACAGTTTTTTCCCGAACGCCACCACTCTGCTAAATAAATAATTCCCTCAACACTGTCAAACTAGTTATTAAGTCTGCATTACTGTTAATCTTCTCATCGTTCATATCACCCATCTCCTCCCACTTATGACTGTATAACTATAACCTTGTTGCTGGTATCCTTACGATTTATATTGACTGTTTCCTAATATGTTTTGATTGCTTATTTGTTCCCTATGACTATCATTAAGTGTTGTGCCTTATCACGTGTACGTGTTGTACATATGTATCTTTTCTTTTATGTACACTGAGAGCATATGCACCAAGACAAATTCCTTGTGTGTCCAATCACACT
>WNWU01002338.1:0-86445 GCA_012654045.1 Ptyas mucosa | reverse complement strand
TTACTTTCTTTAAAAGATTTTCCCTAAGTGGAAAGTGAAAGCAAGATGGCGTTTGAGTTTCAACAGGGCGTGAAGAAGTGAAAGTTAAAAGTAATTATTGACAAGCCCCTGTTTGAAACGTAAAACTCCTTTTTGAAAAGTGGATGAAATAAGAAAGGATGTAATAATAATAATTGAAGCAGCAATACAAATTACAAATTGTAAAGGGTCTTTTTTTTTTCTTGAAACTCTTTTTTTTTCCTTTTTTTTCTGTCCTTCTGGAAGGGAAGGAAGAAGGGGGGCAAGATGGCTGGTCTTTTTGAAAGCAAAGAAAGCAAAGGAGGGTTAATTAACCCTCAATGGTCTGATTTTGAGGAAGCTTTGAGTTCAATTACCTCTGCTTTATTGAAAAGAATTGATACTATATTTCAAGCTTCTCAAGCTGGAAACAATGAAATACATGGAAATACTGAGTTGCAATCTAGCAGTGGGGCATTGAATGAAGAGTTGGGAGATGTAAAAAAACAACAACAGATCATAGCAGTTTTTACTGAGGAGAGAAAGATGAATGCTGAGCAGAATAAGGAGCAAGAAATTTTGGAAGCTGATGAAAATTTGGTTACAGGAATTTTTTTTTATAAAACTCAATCTGCATTTAAAGAGCTGTTTCCAGAAGAAGCTACATTTCTGCAAAAATTTTATAATATGCAATCCCAAAAACCGCAAAATTTTACTGGAGTTAAAAAAGGCAGAGGGATCAAAGTTAAGAAGAAAGTTCATAAAAAGGAAAAGAAGAAAGACTGGAGAAATGGAAAATAACCCTGCTTGATGAGATGATGGTCCTTAAAAAGTATTGTTTAACTGTTTAAAGATTTTGAATTTTTGAAAAAAAAAAAAGCAGACAGCAGTTTAATGCCAGTTAACTAAGTGATGAGCAACGATGAGGAGGCAATCTACAGCTGTATTGGAATATTTTGAGAAGAATAAACAGATCACAGCAATGCTGGTGTGTTGGGCTGTGAAATATGCCCTGACTTGAATGATTTGGAATATTTTATTAAGGACTGTAATAAATCTGGATCTAACTGTAATCGCAGAAGTTTTATTGAATATAGTAAATTGGAGTTTCCTGTTTGATGGTAATAAATATAAGGCAAAAGGACTATGGACCTAGAGCAATTGCAGGTGATCTGGTGGTTTCCCTAATACGTTTGATGAATTTACTAATCTAATTTTTGACTGGATTTGATGGATACTATTTCAAATATAATTATAAAGTCACTCGGGGGGTTTTTTTTTATAAAGAAGCAATTTTTTATTTAGGTGGGTAGACGCAAATGAAGATATTCTATATGCTGTTGGAAGATGTGAAGACAAGAGGATTAGCAACTGGTTTAATCTAGTATGAAGAATTTAAATGTTTGATATAGTTATTAAATGACGTTTTATCTGTATTGATAAATTAATAAGAGGTTTGATTGTTATATTTTTTTTAATTAAAAAATTTATTTTTTTTATTGTTTTAACTATAATTGGACCTTGATGGTTTAAAAGTGGAGGACGGAAGACTTTATATAGTATTTTATTTTAAATTTGGGTTTTTTTGAATGAGGGTTTCTTTTTTTGTTGTTGTTGTTGGGTTTTTTTTCTCTGTTTTAAATGAAAGAAGTTATAAAATATCTTGTTAAATTGTATAGACTTAATAATTTGTTAAGTATTAATTAGCTATATTGAGTAATGATAGGTTTGATTAGGTAATACTTAATTGTTTTATTAACTGCTGTAATTATAAATGGAGATTAATTCTGTTGAATTAGATGGAATAAGAAGAAAGAGGACTTGCTTTCCTTTTATCTACTTGTTTAATGATTATGATTATGATAAGTGTGAAATGGAGTTTAATTTAGAGAATTTGAGCTGTATTTTATCTTGTATTTGCTCTGGGAAGTCGGGGGGGTTGGGGAGGGGGGAGAAAATGTATGTAAAACTTTTAAAACTTTTTCAATAAAAAAAAATCTCAATGCTCTTTATCTGTGTTTCATTCCTTCAAATTAATAATATTGTTTAGATTTATATATTCGCTTACATGATTAAGGAGCTTGTCTCATATAAAATGATATAAAGCTGATGTAATATGGAGCTATATTATAACTCAAACAGTATGTTAGTAAAATTTAACAATTATTTCTGCACATTTTTCCAAAATTTAGTGTTGATCTGCAGTGAATATACTTTAATTTTTTTCTATTTTTACTGTTAAAATTCTGCAGTTCAGAAAACATGTGGCTTTTGGGTATTAATTTTACTTCTTTATAGTGGAAGTTTCTATGGCACATTACCACAGAGGAGAGAGATTGAATTTATATTGCGAAATTAAAATGTTAGAAATAGTGTTTGGTTTTCTTTTTATTTTCAGTTTACATGCTGTAACTACTAAGGATAATATTAATATTAATATTATTTATATAGAAGAAATCTTTGAGTGAATTTCCTGTGATTACTTTGATTCACATGGTCATAATAGAACTATATGGCTCAGATTCCTGAGCAGTGTTGCTTGTTTTTAGTCAAATTGCTACTAATATGCTTGCCTAACAGAATATTTCCATAAACCTGTCTGTCAACTGAGGAATATCACATAGGTCATTGACTTCATTCTTACCACTATACTTTAGTCTTTTTTTGCTCTTAATATTGCATTGTACAGTAACTGGGACATTTGGATTCTGTCTGTGGAAATGCTGTAACCCAGGAAGTCCAAATGCTGTAACCAAGGAAGTCAAGCAATCCCTCTAATTTAGGACTTTTTCCATAACCTACTCAAGACCTCTTGCACATGGTGCTCATGCAGTTTCTCATCTTCAGAGTAAATAAATAAGTCATTCAGGTAAATCACCACTAATCTGTCACTTAGATCAGAAAAAAAATCCAGTCATCTTTCTAGAAAACATAGCTCCACAATTTATAATCCAAACAGCATTACGGTGTATTCAAATTTGCCATACCTAGTGGTAAATGCTGTCAAAAATTAATGTTCCTCCTTGACTCTGATAACATAGGCATTTCAAGGCCCAACTTAATAAGCATGTGCGCATTTTGCAATCTATCCAATAAGTCCAATATAAGTGGTAGTGGGTAATGGCTTCTCACTCTAATTGGCTGAAGAGCTTTGTAGTTGGGCACAATCCTCATTGTGACCTCATCAGTTAGGTTTGAGGAATCTGGATTTTCCTTCTTGGGAACATAGAAGGTAGGCACTGAAACTGGTAACTTTGAAGTTCTAATAAAACTTTTTTGCAGATTAGGATCCAAATACTGCTTCAAAATTGACAGTTCCTTTGCTGACAATTCTTTTAACTAAGATTTTTATTTTATTTTATTTTATTTATTTGTTTGTTTTATTTATTTAACTTTTATTTAACTAAGATTTTATTCCCTTGCACAGTTGCAGTCTGTATGAAATACAGTTGAATTAACAATCACCAATGAAATGGTGTTCATACATTAGCATGAATTTCTCCAACTTTACAAGACTACTATGCAGATGAAACTATGGCTTTTCTTTGTGGGATGTATGAATAACTAATTAGGAAAGACCAATGGAAGATTGGTTTTATATATGTTAACTGCAAGATGGAAAAATACTGAAAACCCCATATAAGAGAAATAGATTGTGAAGATAATAGGCTTTTCAGAATTGCAAAATTGATTTATTTAATCAGGGATGAGACAAGAAATACTTTTACTAAGACTGTACTTTTATTTTATGGACTTTTTGTTGAAAATGCAAAAAACACATTGGTGATTTATGAATGTTCTTATTAAAAAGAGTTGAATGTAAGAAGTGAATTATGATTAAATTTATTTGCTGCCCATCTTGTAGTTTGAGATAACTCTGAGGGGCTTATGGTGAAATAAAACATACAAAGATCCAAACAATTATAAATATTAAAAAAAAATTAAAATTACAACAATTTCAATTCTTTTTTTAAAAATCTAAAAATATGGATTTGGAACATAGAGGTGGGGCTGCCTTCTCTTTTAGTGCACCAATATCTTTAGCCAACAACTTCTAGTGTAAGTTTATAAGAAAACAGAATAAAAAATTGAAAAACTGTAAAAAATTGAAAGTTTCTTTCTATGTATTTTTATCTATTTATATATCTTACTCACCGTTCTTAATTTCTTCACACTTGTTTTTTCTTTTCTTTAATCTTAACTATAAGATCCCTCAGTGAGGGAGATGGGAAATTTCTTAATAAAATTGAAAGATGGATGGATGGATGGATGGATGGATGGATAGACAGACAGACAGACAGACAATTTTATATTATTTCATCTTTTATTTATGTGAAAATTTAATCAATAAAAATTGTTTTGAAAAATAACTATCTTCTGTCATGAGGACTGATTGGTTTTATCTATCATTGTCCAAATATTTCTATTATTTCCTAGATTTTCAAGGAATGCTATTGTTTCTGTATTTTATGTGGAGGGCAATCTTGCTGTTTCCTGGAAGGAAGGAAAAAAGCAGAGAAGTTGATTTCTCACAAAAACAGCTGTGTTGTTGTTGTTATTATTCTTATTATTACTATTATTATTATTATTATTATTATTTGGAAATTATTATGCATCCTGCTTATCCGTCAGAATGTAAAGAAGTTTTAAATTCTTAGTCCCTCTTAAGGATTTGTAGAAACTGATACTTTCTAAGAGCCTGCAAAGAGCTTAAAGTTTTATGGCATTAGGTCATTTTTCCCTCTCCTGGAAGGTGAGAGTTATAGTATTAAATTACTGCTGAAATTGCCTACTGAAGAAGACTGAGTCCCTTCAATATAAGTTTCCAGGTAAGTCAGTATAGAATTGCAGGCAAATTGTGTTGCATTGGTATCCTACATATAACATAAAGAACATACAAACTAATATATTTCTATGTGGAGGCATTATCACATCTGTGCAATCAAAGCAATTGTGTTCTTGTCAAGGCAGAGTAAAAAGAGAAGAATAATCCAAATTGCAGTATTTGAGTAAGAAGTTTTAAATGGGTAAATCCTACTGCATCTGTTATTTGTTACACGGGAAACTGTGAATCAATTAATACATGCAAATGTACTGTAGATAGAACTTACTCTTCGGCAGAAATGTGAAAGTAAACTTTACATATTGGTTCTTATGTGCTCTGTACAGAACACTATGTACTGGTAGTACTCAACTTATTACTATAATTGAGCCTCGAATTACTGTCATAAGTCAAGGCATCATGTGACCTGACATTTTTTTTACATTTTACATACGGTACTTGTTAAGCAAATGCCATGATTGTTAAGCAAATGGGAATTTTTTGCCCAAAAGTAGAAGTAAAATCTTGAAACCAGCAAAAAACCCAACAACATTGCAATGTGTTATGTGACTGTAGGCCTCCAAACAGCCATATAGGTGAGCCAGTTGAAAGTACCAAAATGCAATCATGTAAGTATGAGAGGGGTGCAATTATTGTAAATTCAAAAATGAGTTGTAAGTAACTTAGGGGAAAGGGGTGTCATAACTTCAGTTGTTAAGTGACCAATCATACATCTAGAACTATCAGTATATAGTTCACACTTTGTTCAAAAGAGAAATTAAACCTGGTGATCTTCCCAATTAATCTTTTTTAACTAACATAAATTTCAGTTGAGCATTATAAGGCTTATAATATACAAGATAATCTGTGACCTGTTAGGTCATCCTTTTAGAGATATTTCCTTACCTAAACAGAAAAATAGAATGACACAGGCAGATTGCTGTTTTGGTTTTAACATTAGAAAAGAAAATATTTTAGGAAATGAAAAAGATCCATTGCTAGGCAAGTATAGATATTTTTAATTTAAAAAAGGACACTTTTGATGACAAGATTGGGGGTGGTCTGTCATTCTTTAAGAATAGCCTAATGTTTTCAATTCTTTTTCCTCAACTTAAAGCAACATACAGCAAACCATCCTGAAATAATGTTTTGTCCAGATGAATCAGCATAATCTCCATAATTTGTCTTGAATTTCATAAATAGTGAGAGCAAAGTATGGATGTTTTGGGAATTGATTCTGCTGAAGAGGGATATCTTCGTTTTCTGATAACTTGAGCATAATTCTTGGAATAATGACAGTGTCATTACTTGATGTCATCTTTGATAAGAGTTGGGAGATGAGCATTTTTCTACACTGGGATGATAATTGAATATCTTCAGTAATTGTACATTGTAGGGTAACACTCAATTAAAAAATTACAATTTGATTGTCTTCCTCTTGATGTCCTTCAGACTTTCCCATTTCTAAAGACCGCGTCCTGTAGGTAGGTGTGAGGACTTCTCCAAATGCTTCCCAGATACCTCTCTAGATGTCACCTCGGAGGAGGAAGAACCAGTTCCAGGCATGTTTGGAGGGGAATTGGTCAGTGGCTCCAAGCAGCCATCTTAGGGGGATTTGGCTCAAGCACAGCTGCAGCAGGACAGCTCTGAGGCTTCAGGTGGAGAAACATGCAACTGTAGCCAATCAGTGATGAGAAAGAGGAACTGCCTTCTTCATCTGATCCAAGAACACATAGGGCAGAGAAAAGGCAGGAGCGAAAAAAGTCAGCAAGATTACTCGCGAGGAGAACGCTTCGGCCTTCTTGATGGGATGCACCAGAAGCTGGCTATTTAGCACAGTAGACACAAATGAAAGTGATGCTTGGAACAACATGTTTATTTCCTAGCTGTGTGTTTTCTGATCATTGGGATTCTTGCTTTGCTTTGGATTGACACCATGCCTTGGCTTGGATTGTGTCTTATGAATTCAACATTCTTGCCTCATGGACCCTCTTGTATTGTGGATTTAATTTTGCCTGGTGGGTTTCTTTTGATTAGGAAACTTTCAAGTGTCTTGTGGACTCATTGGCCATTGCTCTGTGAACTCTGTGCTTGTGGCTGGACTTAATTGGGACAGTTCTAAGGTTTTGGTGAAGGGAGTTGCTGAGGAATATTAATAAATCCACTAAACAACAGTTACATATTAACATGCTCATTGAATCTCTTACTGTATGGATCATTTTTCTAACATGCTGAATTTCTGCTGCAATATGGACTAATACAGACCATCATGCACTTCAATAGCAATTTATGCAACTCTGGATCTTCATTTGGGTCTGGCAGTTTGGCATGTGCAAATGTATCATAATCTTTTGGTCTTGGCTTGATTGCTTCATTAAGTTACAGTAAACAGTGCAAATAGAATAGCAAGGGACCTTGGAGGTCTTCTAGTACAACCCCTGCTCAAGCAGGAGAACCTATACCCATCTCAGACAAGTGACTGTCCAGTATCTTCTTAAAAACCTCCAGTGTTTTTAGAGGCAAGTTGTCCTCACTGTTAAGAAGTTTCTTCTTAATTCCAGGTTGCTTCTTTCTAAAGAAACTTGACTAGTTTCCAACCATTATTTCTTATCCTGTCTTCTGGTGTTTTGGAGAACAAATTGACCCCTTCTTCTTTGTAGCAGCCCCTCAAATACTGGAATACTGCTATCATGTCACCCCTAATTCTTATTTTCTTTAGACTAGCCAGACCCAAAATTTGAAGCTGTTCTTCATATGTCTCCATGCCTTTGATCATCTTAGTTGCTCTTCTCTGAACTTTTTCCAAAGTCTCAACATCTTTTTTGTAGTATGGTGACCAAAATTAGTTGCAGTATTCCAGTCTTACTAGGGTCTTGTAATGCGGCACTAATACATGTGATTTTGATTCTATGCCTCTGTTTATACAATCCAGGAGCGTATTAGCCTTTTTGGCTGCTTCTATACATTCCTGGCTCATATTCAAATTATCATCCACTAGGATGGTCCCTCTCATAGTTACTGTTTTTCAGCCAGGTCTCACCTAATCTGTATTTATACCTTTGATTTTTCCTGCCTAAATGTAAATGTAAAAATTTGCTTTTCTCCACATTGAAATTCATTTTGTTGGATAGGGCCCATTGTTCAAGTTTGTCAAGATCTTTTTGGATCCTGAGCTTGTCTTCTGGGGTGTTGGCTATTGCTGCCAGTTTAGTGTCATTTGCAAATTTGATGAGTTCCCCTTCTGTTCTCTCATCTAAGTCATTTATGAAGGTATTGAAGAATTCTGGGCCTAAGACAGAGCTTTGTGGTACCCCACTGCTTTCTTCTCTCCATCTGGATGTAGTACCATTAAGGACTACTCGTTGAGTATGGTTTGTCAGCCAGCTACAAATCTATCTGGTGGTGATGTTGTCTATTCCACATTTTTTTAGCTTACCAAGAAGTAGATTGTGGTCTACGTTGTCAAATGCCTTACTGAAATCTAAGTATACTATGTCCACAGCATTTCACTGGTCTACTAATTTAATGACTTTATCAAAGGATGAAATAAGATTGGTTTGGCATGATCTCTTTTTAACAAACCCATGCTGGCTATTAGTTGTAACTTTGTTTAATTCTAGTTGTTCACGGATCTTTTTTATTATTATTATCTTTTCCAAGATCTTCCTGGAAAATTCCTTCTGATTAAATCTGGTTGATTATTTGCTACTGATTCAAAAATATATGCTGTTGTATTTCTTTTTGTTTAGATTGCAGGTTATAGTAAAGAAAAATGAACTATGGCCATACTTCTTTATATGCATCATGGTATCTTGTCATTGTACCATTATATATGGAAAGTAGAAGATATTGCTCTTTCTGATGCTTCTAAAATCACTGTGATTCAACAGTCTCACACTGAATTCCATAATTGTCAAGTATATCAATGTAGCTTATGAACTATGCTTTTATATAGTTTTAGTAAATCTTGAGAAGGGTTGGTTGTAATAAAGGCTGAGTGAAGTTTTTGAAGATTGTCCTCTGATAGAGCTCTCCTCGCCTTCTAGTCAAGTTGTTGGGACCATTTGACCCTACATCTTGTTGGGCCTGCTGGAGAAATTGCAGAAATAAATTGGTCCCCGAAGGGCATCTGCTGGATGAAGAGCTTCATGTATATATACACAAAGGTAGATGATCGCTTTCCAGGTAAGGTAGGACTTCAAAATTTTCAACGTAATGTAATAAGTCCATAGAAGTTAGGATATAATCAATGGTGCTGGTTTTGGACCCTGCCATAAATGTAAACTCGTCAGGAGAGTCGCCAGCCCAAGAGCCGTTGGATATATAAAGGTTTGTGTTTATTTGCCATCTTTGCAAGATAGAGGCCAGTGAAATTTGCTCTCTTGTTTTTAGAGAGTCGTGTGAGGGAGGAGCTGGTTCTTATGGGAACCTCCATTGATGGATAATGATATTTCGTATATAATGTAAAATCATCTGGTCCCAATCTAGCATTGAAGCCTCCCCTAGTAAGACCCTGGCTTTTGGATGGTCCATGTGAAGTTTACTAATATAATGCTGTACATTGCCATTGTAACCTCAGAACAGTGTAGAATCCTGCTGCCTTCTCCATTGAGTTATGGTAAGCTGTCAGGCATAATCTGATAAGACCCAAACGTGGATCAGGGTGGGAGTGGTCTATCTGATGTCAGGAAGCCAAAGGAGGGGCTGGACTACACTAAGTTTCAGAGTAGAAAGCAGTTGAAAAATGAATCAGAATGGACAAAAATAAGTTATAGTGGCTATTGTATTTGGCTGATACCCAAGAGATCTGGTTTCTACTTGATCTGTAGCTACAGCAGCCTACTTGTAACTTTAACTCAATCTACCTCACAGAATTGTTGTGAAGAATTACTATGAATTTGAGTTCCTGAACAAAGATGAAATATAGACACATGTGCATGTTTGTGTGCCAGAAAAGGGACAAATAAAGCAATAAAAATTCCAGGCCTTTTTCATATACTTTAAAGTTGTGGTTTCTTGAAGACTCATGAGATGAGTCAACACATTACTGCTGGATGGGGAAGAGTGTGGGGGATTGTAAGATTGGTTGGGAAACTGACACAGAACATTGAAAATGAAAATCACGTAAGTACAGCAACAGTTCAGCAGAATTCAGTAGTAGCGAAGCAGTCACAACTTTCCCAAATTTCATTTCTTTGGGCATCCATTTCAGGTACCTTGGTTCAAAACTTTTGCCCTTTGCTTCAGTTTCATTCAGGTAAACTTCAAGACAACGAAAGTTTTAATAGTATATAGATGAGAAATACTATATACTTTTCTAAGCAGTATTACTTTGGGCATAATTTTTGTCTCAGATTTTGTTCAATAACATCTTGTTAGGTTAGCTCAGAGATCTAGCTAAACCAGCATTTTCTTTCTAATAATAACCAATTAGATCATCCAGGGAATAGACAGGTTAATGATAGAGATGATAACGTCTCCTTTTTGTTTTCATCTGAAGCAAATTGTATTTAAAGATAAACTTCCATTTTATATAAAGGTTTTTAAAAGATCTCAATTATCAAGTGATTTATCATGTGGATTTTATCAAATCTTCTTAAAGGAAAAAAATCAATAGCTTGGCTTTCTTTTATTTTTTAAAAAGGAATGCCTTCTTTTGAGGTTCTAAACCTGTTGCATACAGCTCCTTGGCTGATTAATTTTATCCCAAAAAGAAGCCAATAACATTATCAAATTTATAATAGTATAAAGGAAATAGAGATATTTTCCCCGTAATCATAATAAAGAATGACAGCACTTCAGAAAAATTAACTTTGTTAGAAAAAAAATCCTGGTATGTGACATTTCATGGATATAACGAGATTTAAAGCATTATAAGTTGAACTCTGTAAATCCTTATTATGTTTCATACTAAAGCTTAGGCTTTATATAATACTTTTATTTCAGCAGATTATTTGTTTTATAGACTAAAATCTAGAGATTCACATCCTTAACCTAGGCCATGGGAGTCAAATACCCCATGAAAAATAGAAAAGATAATTATCAGAATATAAAAATCTGTAAGTATATTAGAGTTTGCAGCACTTTCAGTGAAATTCTGATCCAAGTTTAATGTACGATATGGTACATGATCTGCATTCCAGAAGAAAGACAGACTGCAGATTATAATATTAGATTTCAAAGAGAATGTGTATTTTAATAGCTACGTATACAGTGCTTTCAGAAAGTATTCAGACCCCCTTCACTTTTGTCAATTTAGTTATGCTGCAGCCTGATTCTACAGTTGTTGAAATTCATTTTTTTTTCTCATTAATCTATACTCAGAATTCCATAATGATAAAGTGAAAACAGAATTTTAGAAATGTCTTATTTAAAAGAAAAAACTGAAATATCACATTGGCATAAATATTAAGACTCTTTGCAACAACACTTGAATTTAGCTCCCATTTCTCTTGATTGTTACTGACATATTTCTACACCTTGGTTGGAGTCAGTCTGTGGTAAATTAAATTGATTAGGCATGACTTGGAAAGTCACACTTCTCTATAGAAGGCCTCACAGCTGACAATGCATACTGTAGCAAAGCAAAAGCCATGAGGTCAAAGCAACTGCCTGCAGAGCTCAGAGACAAGATTATTGCAAGGCACAGATCTGAGGAAAGCTACAATAAAATTTCTGCTGCACTGAAAGTTCCTAAGAGCACAGTGGTCTCTATAATTCTCAAATGAAAGAAGTTTGGCACACACAGGACTTTTTCAAGAGCTGGTTGCCCAGTCAAACTGAGCAATTGGGGGAGAAGGGCCTTAGTAAGAGAGGTGATCAAGAATCTGAAGGTCACTATGACTGAATTCTTGAGATCCTGTGTGGAGATGGGACAGAGTTAAAGAAAGACAACCATCACTGCAGCCTCCACTGATCTGTACTTTATAACAGAATGGCTAGCCTCTCTTCAGTGCAAAACACATGAAAGCCCACTTGGAGTTTGCAAAAAAGCATCTGAAGGACTCTCAGATGATAAGGAACATGATTTTCTGGTCTAATGAAACCTAGATTGAACTGTTTGGCCTCAATTCTAAACATTATGTCTGAAGGAAACCAGGCACCACTCATCACCTGCCCAATATCAACCCAACAGTCAAGTGTGGTGGCAGCATCGTGCTGTGGGGGTGTTTTTCAGCAGCAGGGATTGGAAGACTAGCCAAGGTAGAGGGAAAATGGAATGGAATAAAGTACAGGGATATCCTCAATGAGAACCTGTTCCACAGCAGTCAGGACCTCAGACTGGGCTAAAACTCACTTTCCAACATGACAACGATCCTAAGCACACAGCCAAGACAACACAGGTGGATTAGGGAAAACTCTGTGAATGTCATAGTGGCCCAGCCAGAGCCCCGATTTGAACCCTATTGAACATCTCTGGAGGGCTGTCCACCGACAATCACCATCCAACCTGACTAAGTTTGAGAGGACTTGCAAGGAAGAATGGCAGAAAATCCCCCAATCCAGGTGTATAAATCTTGTTGCATAATACCCAAAAAGACTCGAGGTTATAATTGCTGCCAGACTGCTTCAACAAAGTACAGAGTGAAGTGTCTGAATACTTATGCCAATGTGATATTTCAGTTTCTTCTTTTTAACAAATTTATAGACATTTCTAAAATTGTGTTTTCATTTTGTCATTATGGGGTACTGAATGTAGATTAATGAGGAAAAATGAATTTCAACAACAGGCTGCAGCATAACAAAACTGACAAAAGTGAAGAAGGTCTGAATAGTTTCTAAATGCATTTTAGGTCCTGTGGAACAAACTGAGAAGAAAGTTTGGTATAAATGAGCTTAGAATGTCTTCAGAGTTTTTGTCAGAGGTAAATGGTGGCTACCAGAACAAATATAGGAAGACATAGTAAAAATGTATTATTTTCCTAGCTATTTGCTAATTTATGCATTTGAATATATTCTCATTTGTTGTAATAGGTATCAGGCTATTTAATCATCTCTAATTGTGCACTTGAATGGAATTTGTAGTTTAGGTACAGTTTCTAAAATTTCTAAGAAGCTGGAAATAACATCAAAATCAATATGAGAATGAAAGAGAAAGAGAAAAGCCATTGATTCTTTCATTTCATCAGAATCTACTTCTGAGATTCCTTATGCTCTTAGAAAGTCTGATGATGGTGGAAAAAATCAAAATCTTCTAACAATTTTTCTACTAACATATTTTATTAAAAAGCATAAGCTTAGATGAAGAAAAGTATGTACATTTATCCATGACCTGATTTTTTCCATACTTTTATTAAGGCAGCAAGTTTTATAAATTGATTTTTCATAGACTTTTTATGTAGGTAGTTTTTGCCCCTTTTTCTAATTGTACAGAAAAATATTTATAAAATTAATTTAGATGATGTTATATGTTGTTACTGTAATATTGAAGACATTTTCATTGTAGGCTGTGAGCAATAAGAAAAAAATGATATTTTTAGATATTATAGAATACGGATGCATGTTTGCAATATTCTTAATGTTGCATATTGCCTTTTTGTAATTTTGTCTTCAATTTTCATTTAAAAGAAATGACTTTAAAAATCGGTTCACGTAATATTCAGAGATTGAAAAACATTTTGAATTCAGGAAAAATACTATTTCCTGTATGTAGGTGTATATAGATGGGTGTTAAGAAGAGGCAATAGCCTGAAAAAAATGTGTTTTTGTCCTCGGGTGGTTCATGAATTGAGCTGTTGAAATAAATGCATTATTATTACTTATTTTCTTGGGTCTTGTCTGACTGCATAGTACATAAAGCTGCAGAAAACATTGTTTCCATTGTTTACGTGATTCTTTTAATCCCATTTTTTTATCAGGTAGTTAAAAAAGTGGAAAAGAAATACCATTGATCATTATGCCACTTCATTTTGTGGCAATAGAACAAAAAAGGGGGAAGGAGCTCTTTTAACTTTCTATTGCTTTCTATGGTAGAATGCTCAAAATGTTTGAAGTTTTCTTTCATCAGACCTCTAAGTAACAGAATATAGCACATCTCAAATGTTTTAGAGAAATTTAAAAGAAAATGTTATTTCTATTTTCTATTTTTTATTTGAATGGAGGTAATAAAAAGCTGAGTTTACTGTCTTTTACTGGTATTGTACAGCTTTATTTAAAGTTACCAGCTTTGAATATAACTCTAATTTAACTAGAAGTCACATAGAGTCAAGCCTAAGGTATCAGTATTTGCAACCTGAACTAGACAGCCGTCTAGAACTGTGATGGTGAACCTATGGCACGTGTGCCAGACATGGTACGCAGAGCCCTCTCTGTGGGCACATGTGCAATCACCCCAGCCCAGCTCCAATCCCGTTTCTCCATTGCATTTCACTCAATCAATTCCAACTTCTCATGAAAGAAAAAGATCTCAGGAAGTTGGAATTGATTGAGTGAACTTTTTCACTCATGTGCTTCACAATGAGAGAGATGGGGTCCCCTCCTCCTCCTGAAGCCCATTACAACACGGAGCCACAATGCAACTCTGCGCCAGCTTGGCTCGGCAAAAAAGAGCAACTGATATCTGTTGTGTGGGCACTCACAATTTTGGTTCCCAGCAAACTGGTTGTTACAACCAGCAGCAGCCCACTACTGGATGAATGGATGGATGAATAGATGGATGGATGGATAGATAGATAGATAGATAGATAGATAGATAGATAGATAGATAGATGAGACAGAGATAAAGAGAGAGAGAAACAGGCAGAGAGGGGGGTGGGAAAGAATGAAAGAGAAAGGGAGGGAAAGAGGGAGGGAAAGAAAGAAAAGAGGGAGGAAAAAAAGTAAGACGGGGAAAGGGAGGGAAAGAAATTATATTACAAAAGGTTTTTCTTTTGTTTTTGTTTCTTTTGTTTATTGTTGCTAAAAGTAATATTTCAAAAGCAGGAAAAAATGAAGGGGCATAAAAGTGCAATTATCATGTTTTTATTAGAACAATTAGCTGAACTCTGCATTGTTTATCATTATTTTAGGTAGTAGAACTTCAGTATTCCAGTTAAATTGCTGTGTTGGCGCTTTGCAATAAATAAGTGGGTTTTAGGTTGCAGTTTGGGCACTCAGTCTTTAAAAGGTTCTCCATCACTGATGTAGAGGCTTTGATTTGTTTCTTATGTTAGAAATTGTTTATATTATTAAATATCTGTATATACAGCTGCTACAGTTGATCAAAGAGGCAACTAAAGCATACTCCCTAGTGAAAAGGATAAACAAAACACCAGAATAAAATTTTCCTTTAAAAAGCTATGTAGATAATTATGTATTCTGGAGGGAAAAATGTTGGGAGCGCGGTTATGCTGGGTGCCGAAAAACAGCTGTTTACTGTTTGCGCAGGTGCGGAGAAGTCTTCCTTGTTCACTGCTGCCATTTTTTGCCATAATCTGGGCGTTGTCGGTGCTGAGAAAGCTGGAGATCCCAGGAGTTATTTGGGACGGCTGGCATAGCGTTGGGACCTGCAAAGTTGCAGTTTAAAGGTCATTTGTGCCTATTTACATGGTCATTGTGTATTTTGGATTTTTTTTCTGTATTGAAAAAGTGTTTTTTTCTATAGACCTTCCAATTTTACTTATCATGTCTGACTTATCATGTCTTCTGACCTGGAGCATGCTCCCAGCCCTCCAAAACTACATAGGTCCACATGTGCTGGATCTAAATGTGCTGATAAATCTACTAGAAGTAAGTTAGCAAAAACTGGATCTTCCTCAGGAGGGTCTGCAAAGCGATCTGCAGTGGCTGACAAAGATGCCAACAGGCGCCACAAGGCGTTGGAGAAGCAATTTGATAAGGCTCAGCACACTGCTTTGAGTGCAGAGCACATGCGTGTTTCTACATCTGGAGCTATATCAATGGCTCCAGTTGTTTTTCTTCCATTACAATCTGTTGCATCTACTAACAGCCTAGGTGGGATGACACCTGAGGCTGGTGCTTCTTCTCAGCCATTACATGAGGTTGTGCACACTGATCCTGTTGTTAGCCACAGTGCCACGCCTGTGGGGCTTATTGGCGCCAGGGCAACTAGCTCCTGAAGCCATGTGTACTCCGACAGCAGCAGGGTTACGTGTGGAAGATGGGTCTTTTTCTACTTGGCCCTTGGACATTCAGGCTTTGATTTCTGACACTCTTTCTAAGATGCTGGCTGTGGGGATTCAGCAAATCAGTCAGGTGCCTGTGATGGCGACCAGACCTCTTCAACAATTACATCCTGCTTTGGCAGGCAGACCTGCATCTTCTTCACAGCACGATTCATCCAGCAATAAGGCTTCATCAAGAGTGGATGATTGCCCGGAGGATCTGAAATTTTCAGAGGACGAAGGATTGCAGCCAGGTAGGCTGGAATGTATAGGTCTCTTTCGCCCATTGCTTTTTACTTTTTACTTTATGAAGTACTTACTTTTATGAAGTAAGTCTTTACTTCATAAAGCTAAGGTGATGACCAATATGGAAGTTGTTGAAGACCCTCAAGTCCAATGTCAGGAGATGGCTTTTCCTAATGACAATTTGTTTCTTATACCTAAGATGGAACAGGGCTTCATTCCTTGTCCTGAACTTTTTTCTGAGGTAATTAAATGACCATAGAGTCAACCTGCTTTGCTTGCGGCTTCTAGTGGACATGACAAGAAAGTCTATTGTTTGGAGCCCAACCTTGAGAAGTCTCTTCTTTTGCCTTCTGTCGATGCGCCAGTAGGTGCCCTCACGTCTTCCAGCATTCTTTGTAATGATATGGTGAGAGGGCTTAAGCCTGAGGATCGAAAAGCAGAACTGACATTTCGAAAGTCTCACGAGGCGGCAGCTTGGCGATGTCTGCTTCCTTTTTTAATCGGGTTTCCTTAGTATGGCTTTGCCAACTACAGGAACAGCTTCCGCAAGATGATATTGGACTATATCAAAAGGTTAATAGTGCAGCCACTGAATGTTCAGCTGATGCATCCTTGTATGCGGTGAAGTTTGCTTCTCGGACTTTGGCATCCACAATTACATCATGCCACCTCAATTTATGGCTCCTCAATTTGAAGGCTAACATGATGTCAAAGTGGAAACTTGTTTCGGCCCCTTACAAGGGTTCAGCACTGTTTGGGGAGGCCTTGGATCCAGTCCTCATTAAGGATAAGGACAAATGTAAGGTATTGCCTTCTTACAAGCGGGCCGACCGCAGATATTTACCTTACTTGCAATAGCGGTCCTTTCACCAGGAGTCTGGGGCCAGTGGGTCCTATTTCCAGAGATCCTATTCACAAGGCTTTGACAGACCATTCAAAAGGCAGTTCTTCCGGGATCGGAGTAGAAGCCCTTTTACAGGGGTGGAGCAAAACCTTTTCATCATGGCAAGTGACGCCAGGCAGTCACTTCCCATAGGCGGTTGTCTACTTTTCCACCACCAGTAGACGTCCGCCATGACAGATGCTTGGATTCTTCAGATGGTAGAGTATTGTCTCACCTTGGAATTCCAATCCAGCCCTCCCAACCACTACCTGTAGTGTCTGGTTTCCATCCAGGCCGACAACAAACTACTCATGGAGGCCGAGATCCAACATCTCTTGGATATCAGGGCCATCGAGCTGGTACCAAACGGCCAAGAAAAAGCAGGTTTCTATTCCATCCTTTTCTTGGTGCCCAAAAGTTCAGGAGCCTGGAGAGGAATCCTGAATCTCAAACAACTAAATCTTTTCATCATATACAGGAGATTCAAAATGCAGTCCTTGAAATCTATTCTGGGTTGCATTCGGGAGGGGGACCTGTTACAATCAGTGGACCTCAAGGAGGCCTACTTGCACATCCCGATCCACCTGGAACATTGCAGGTTCCTACGCTTTGCTTACACCAAATCGCCATTTCCAGTATTGAGCTAGTATTGAGTCTTTCGTTGGCTCCTCGGACGTTCACCAAGTTACTGGCGGCGGCAGCAGCATCTGTCATTGCATCTGGCGGCAGCGGCGGCATCTGGCGGACAGAAATCTGTAGTTCCTGTCCGCATCCTGTGTTACTTGGACGACATTTTGATTCTGTCATCCTCCCTATCGCAAGCCAAGAGGGACAGTGAGACAGTAGTTCATATGTTGCAATTCCATGGGTTCTCAAATCAACTTGCCAAAGAGTCACCTGTAGCCTACCACCCGCATTCTACACTTGGAGGCGATGATAGACTCACTCAAGAGCCAGGTTTTTCTGTTACCCGAATGCTATCACAGCATCGAAGGGTTAGTGTCACAAGTAAGCACCAGGAGGTCAGTTTCCTTGCTCCAGCTGTCCCAACTACTTGGAAAGATGATTTCCTACATAGCCATTGTGCCCTGGGCTTGCAGACACGCTCATCCACTGCAATGATTCCTACTGCCCTTCCAGACGGCAAGGCGCAGCAACTCGAGGGCCAAAGTGGTCATGACATCTAGGGTTCAGTGCTCACTTCACTGGTGGACTTCAGCGGCTCTGTTTCAGAGGGGTGTGTTTCAAGAGCCCTGCTGGGTCGTTCTGACGATGGATGCGAGTCTTCAGGGCTGGGGCGCAGCCCTTCTGTCTCAGGTGGCTCAGGGACACTGGTCACCAGTGGAACAGAAGAACAGCATCATTTGGTTAGAATTGAGAGCGGTATGCCTGGCCCTTCACCACTTTTGGACCAAGGTGACAAGTCAGCATGTTTTGATTTTGATGGACAATATGGCCACGAAGGCACATATCAATCGAAAGGGAGGCACTCGGTGCAGGCCACTGATGGCCGAAGCGGAGAAACTGATGTGTTGGGCAGAGAAATACACACTGTTTTTGAAAGCGGAACACATCTTGGGAACTTCCAATGTCACAGCAGACTGGCTGAGCAGAGTGCACCTGGATCTGAACGAATGGCGCTTACATCCTCAATTTTTCCAGGAGCTTTCTCAAAGATTCGGAGTTCCCATCCTCGACCTATTTGCCAGTCCAGAGAATGCACAACTGCTGAGATACTTCTCCCAGTTTCCAAATCCAGGAGTGGAGGGTCACAACGTCCTTCGCTGCCACTGGCCTCAGGGGCTTCTCTACGCGTTTCCACCCATACCGCTCATTCCGAGGGTGCTTCGGAAGCTGTTGGTCAAACAGGTAGAGTTCTTCTCGTCGCTCCTCATTAGCCTCACCGGTCTTGGTTGGCAGATAGTGTCCAGTCCCTGGAGGATTCCACGGGACAGGATTTCTCTCAGCCAAGGGGTTGTTCTCCACCCAAAGCCACAATGGCTCCATTTGACAGTCTGTCACTTGAGAGGGTCCTCCTGAGCAAGCCTAACCTTTCCAGAAACATGATCTGCACAATGCAGATGTCCGGACCGTAGCCTTGTTTGTATCCTTTCATCCTTTGTTTATGGGTCGGAAGGTTTCCTCTTCTACATTGGGCAGGTAGCTGAAGGCCTGTATAGCGAAAGCATACAAGATCAAGGCCAGACCTTTGCCTGGATGCATTTTGGTTCATTCTAATCGCAGCACGGCCACCACAGCTGCTTGGGCCACTCAAGCTTCAGTTTTGGACATTTATAGGGCGGCCACATGGTCATCATTGTCATCATTCATGAGACATTACAAGTTGGACACCTTTGCCTTGGTGGAGGCATCTTTTGGATGGAGAGTTTTGCAAAGTGTGGTTTCCACCCAGGGCTACAGGATCAGTCAGGATCTCGCCTAGAATTCTTAAGCTTGAGTATGTCCCATGCATGGAATAGTGGAGCAGCGCACTGGAAAACGGACATTGACTTACCTGAACATCCATTTTCGGTGTGCTGCGGAGCTATTCCAACCCAGCCTGTATGCTGCCTGACCCTGGCAGGTATAGGTGGGTTTTTTTCCTTTTGTCTCCTTCTACTACAGATTATTGGACGACTGCGCCTTCGTAAAAAAGACTGAAGACCACAGGAAACAGGAGGCGTGGTCATGGAAAAGAAAAAAGTTATACTCAGTCTTGAGCAAATAGATGAGAGATTAACCCATGTGTGAAATAGCTCCACAGCGCACCGAAAATGGACGTTCAGGTAAGTCAACATCATTTCATCTTGTAGACAATCTTTATTTACAGCCAAAGAGCAAGAGTAATTAAAAACAAATAAAACAGAACACTTGAGAACATATATCTAGTATAGGGTCTTCTGCTTAAACAGAAGGATGAACATTTTTTTCTTTGTATTTACATGAGGTAGTTTTATTAGACAAAATATACACCACTAATAAGGTGATTAAAATAAACTTACCTTTAAAATAAATTACCTTTGTTTAATGATATATTTAAAAGTGACAGTACTTAAGATGGCTACAGGTTTCTCTATGTTCTTAACTGCACACTTTTTATAGCAACAGTAGTAGTAACACAGTTGTTTCCCTCAGCTTAACCATATATTTTTGTCCAATCCTTATACAATGATGCTTAAAAGTCTGTGAAACATTTTGATTTTCAGTATTTCTGCATAAATACTGCATGATCTAAAACATTATCTATTCTCCACAAAGTCATAAAAGTAGATAAAGAGAATCCAATTAAATAAATGAATCAAAAACAAAACATATTTGTTCATTTATTTATTGAGAAAAATGATCATATTCTTTTGTATACGACAAAAGAATATGAAACTTCGCTTTCAGTAACTGGTGTACTCCCTTTGATAGCAACTAAACATGTCCAATAGCTATTGATAAATCCTGTCCATTAGCTTGCAGGGTTTTAGCCCATTTCTACACATAGAACAGCTTCAACTCAGGGATATTGGTGGTTTTCCATGCATCATCTGCCTATTTCATGTCTGTCTACAACATTTTTACAAGACTAAATGAAGATTTTGACTTGGCTGATACAAAATATTTATTTCTACTGCTTTAACCATTTTTTAATGGGTCTCTCACGTTTAGTTCACCAATACCCTAATATTTTTGGGTAGAATTTGTCAATGCAATTCAGAATTTATAATTGCATCAGTGAATATAGGCTGTCCTGATCCAGAGTCAGCAGAGCAATCCAAACTATGCTACTGCCACCACCATGTGGAAGAGATAGAAAGAAGAGATTAAGGCACTATCTGGGGTGAAGTTTTGTTGTCCCCTTTTTATTATTGAATTTGAAAAGTTTTTATTGTAAAGCATTAAAATTAAGGAATGACAGGACAAAAATAGAGGAAATAGCAGGGTGGATTTGATTTAAATCAAACTGATTTAAATTACGATTTAAATCACGATTTAAATCACTAGTCAGTAAGACTTGATTTAAATCATAGTTTTCTACATAAAGACTAATTCTTGCTGGTATAACTTTAATATGCAAGTAGATGAAGATTTTTAGAATAACAACTTTTCATATTAGTTTTTTTATCCCCAGTTTAATAGGTTAATCATTCATATTTGGACAACTTTTCTGTTGTACTTAGGAAGGAGAAAAATAATCATTATCTTAATAATAACAATTTAAATAGATTTATTCAACTGAAACAATAACATTACACCATATGTTACTTGCTTAAACAAACATCCATGTTTGTTAACTAATTTGGCTAAACAAAATATATATATTTTAAGAAACTTAGACAGTCAGCCCAGCCTACACATGAAAAACGTAAATACTGTCCTCTGTAGCTCACTCGTCATCTTCATCTTCTTCTTTGTTCATAATCTGGAAAAGAAAAACAAGCTTTCCTGCTTTATCAGGTCCCAAACGATTTCTCAATTTAGAATGAATGAGTCCAAAGGAAGAGAATATTCTTTCAACGCCTGCAGAAGAAGCTACTGCTGTTAAAAGTGAAATCATTACTTGAACAGTCTCTAAATCCAAGTGCTTAAGTGACTTCCACCAGTTCACTGGTGTGACTTTCTTTAAAATATCTTCAGCAAACATATATTTCTTGAATGGTTCCCCCTTAGCTTTGAAGTTTATTATAGTTGGCATTCCAGATGGATGATTGCTGGGTACCCATGTCATAGCTAACTCCTCTTCCTCAGCACTTAAGTTTTGACCCTGATACTGGATATAGACAATATTTGCCAAAAAATGAGCTGGAGACAGTACTTGTCCCGTTCGTTTTTTTTTAATGCTTGTAATTTAATTCTGTCCATATGTAGTTCTATTTTTAAGTGTTCACTCAGTTCCTTCCAAATTTCAACAGCATCAGCAATAAAACAGCTATTTTTCTGTATTTTGTTTAAAGCTTCAGAGATGGGTTTCAGGATGCTCAGCATAAGTTCAACATTTCTCTTAAGCCCAATGTTGAGGATTTTGGCCACGACAGTGCCATCTATTTTATCTTGATTTTCTTCACAAACTGTCCTCAGAATAGGCCAGTTCTTAATATACTGCTCAAAACAGTCCACCACAGAGTTCCATCTAACATCTTGTGGGAGGGTTAGTTTGGTTCCACCCATCCTTTTCAGAGCTGCTGCAGCAAAATGATTGTTACGGAAGAATTTAGCAATTTCAACAACATTAGTCTTTATTTCTGGAACACTTAAATCTTTGGCTAAGAGGTGCAGCAAATGAACACTGCAACCATATGTTATTAGCTTTGTATTCCCTTCCTGCTCTTCTAAATTTCTTCTCATCTTGGATACATTTGCAACATTGTCTGTGACCAAACTGTGTACTAGACATTTAAATTTTTGTTCACATGTTATTATAGCTTTTACTGCCACTTCTTGTAAGTATTCTGCTGTGTGTGCATTTCCTGATGTATCAATTGTTTGTGCAAGGAAGACTTTCCCTTCTGTTGTTATACAAGCACATACAATGGGATCATTGTGGACATTACTCCACCATCAATACTTAGGTTAACAATTCTACCCCCCAGAGCTGTTGCACATTGCTCCATTTCTGTCATACACTTTATCCAGCAGTTTCCCTGCAACATCTGCTCTGCTAAGTGGACTGTATCCTGGTCTCAGTGACTGAACCATATTAATGAAATGTGGGTTCTCAGTCAGATGGAGGGAAGGGTTTTTTCTTTCTTTTAGGTGATAGTGATATGTGGCTGTGGGTGTCTGATGATGATGATGCTAATGAAGCACTATCCTGGATGGATAACTCTGAAACTGTAGAACAGGAGGATGGTGATCTTGAAGGTGGATAGTTTCCATGAATTCATGAATTCATCCATGAATTCCCCTAAACAAAAAAGTCAATGCTGTTATTTTATTGTTTATACAATTTCTGTTTATTGTACACAGCACTGCCCCAAAAGGAATATTTGCTTTTCTTCATAACTGTACGAAATGACAGTAACATGCAGTAATAATAAGAAATATAATTTTGCTCCAACATGACAGTTCAAGGCAGTCTTTAGAAATATGATTCAATAAAAATGTTTACCAACCTGAAGATCCTGCCTGTTCAGATGTATTTCTCTGGTCATTTTCATCACAGCACTTCTCATGATGTTGCCTCATTCGGGCCACCAGGCCTTGCATTTCTTTGTTGCACTGTTTGCAGTTTACATGCATGCCTGCCTTACCGATAGATAAAGGAACTTCATTAAAATATTGCCAAACTGGGTCTCTTTTACAGCCTGCTGGCATTATAGGTTTTTTTCTTCCAAGGAAAGAATGTGATAAACCTCAGGTCATACACACAAAAAGATCCAAAGACTTGTCTGTCTGTGGCTGTGCAGTATTGTGCTCAGAAAGTTTCACTTTCATTTTGTACTGCTTGTCTGTTTGCCCCTTCCTCCTCACACTTAGTTTCACTTTCTTCTTGTGCAGATCTATTCCACTCCAAACAATCAGAAAAATATTGTTTCTATTCTATTCGCTGAACTTCTTGAAACTTAGCACTGAAGGGGTTGATTCTGTATTCATAGGTTTGTAGAACAATAGGATTAAGGTCTTTTTCTCAACTCTGTTCATGTTATAACATTTTTGCTGTGAAGAAGAGGCATGTGATCTCTGCTGAGTCAAATTCAGTTTTGAGAACTGCAAAAGTAAACCAAGCATCTGTGATAATATCTTGTAGGCAGAGAAACTGCCCAATAATCTTACAAAAACCTCTGGAAGAGCATGACATTGTGAATGGATTAATGGAATTTATTTACCAAAAAAATTAAACATATACAGCCTTATTCTACATAATTAAAAAACTAATCTTTATTTCATAATGGAATAACCTTTGGATGGTAATATATTTTCCTCAAAAAGCATTTTATTTTATAAAATCCAATTTAAATCAAAAAAATCTGATTTAAATTTAAAAAATCTGATTATTTTGATTTTAAAAAAAATCATTGATATTTATCCACCCTGGGAAATAGAACAAGTGTGCCATCTACTGGTACCTGCTTCAGAGAAAGTGTTTAAGAAGTGAAAGGACTTCTGAATAGACATGATCTTGGAATGTGGATCACAGTAAATGAATAAGAGCAACATCCTGGCACCTGCAATTTGTTCAGTCTGGAAAGCTGGAGCAGAGAGCGAAAGAAATATGACAGTGCAAAATTAGCAGCTCTTGGGCTCTAACAGATAATAAATAAGCAAGCAGGATGCAGTTGGGAACATTTTGAATAGAACACCTTTGGAGTTTTTCTCTTTTTTCCCGTCTTTTGTTTTGTTGCTTCCTGCTCTCCCTTGAGACCTTTAAAACCCAGAAGTTTGGAAACTACAAAGACTTGCCAAATTGGGCTGGAGTATAAAGTACTTTGGTGGAATACAATTAATCTTCGATATTATAATTGTTAAAAGGAGAAGAAGAGACTATAATAGTTTTACAAGACTATTATAATTTTACAATAGTTGGGATATTCTGTGAAAGATTGTTGGGGACATACATGGGTCTAAGTGGATTACAAATAAACGTTGATAGACTGCCTACTAAAGAGGAAGAGAAGAAAAATCAAAGACAACTTTGGAGAGATATGTTGGTTTGTTCTATAAAACCATAAAATCTTGTAGAGACATATCCTGGACTTTGTGGACTTTAAGAAAGTAATTAGTACTAGTATTCATATTCTATTTCTATATACTGTATTTTTCGGTGTATAAGACGCACCTTTTTACCCCCAAAAAGGGGATGAAAATCTGGGTGCATCTTATACGCCGAATGTAGCCCCACCCCACCTGCTGGCCCTCCCCAACCTCCCCTTGGGAGGTTGTTGGCCTATATGTGTCGCATTTTCCAGCGGTTTCAGGCAGTGGGGATCCTCACATTGCCAAAAATGAGCAATGTTGCATGCTGGAGATGGGTGGCGGAAACGGTTAGGGTGCTGCTTGGAACCTGGTGAAAACTGCCACCGCTGCATTTTCATGAGGGCGCACGGCTGTACAAATTGCATTGGGGAATCAGGGAGGAAAACGCCAGAAAACATGATGCATGGAGGCTCTGCTCTTGCGAAGTGGGTTCTTCTGCGTGAGACGTGTAAGGCAAGGTGCTCACTGCCCAGCCTGTCCCTTCTCCAAACAACCCAGGCTGAGGGCGGTCAGCTTCTGCTCCTGGCCCAGAGACGGATCTGGCCAGGAGGGAAGAAAAAGGGAGACTGCAGAAAAGGAGAAGGAGGGTGGGTGGCTTTGTGAATTGCTTCAGGGGATTGGGGAGAAAAACGCCGTAAAACGCAGTGCGTGGAGGCAATGCTGTTTTTCCTCCCCAGTTCCCCAGCAGCCAGAAACAAAAGCAATGTTCCAATCAGTACAGGAGTCAATGACTAAACTACATGAAAAAATACAAAAAACGGATGAAAAAGTAGAAAACATCCAACAAATAATGAGAAAGAATGAAAAAAGAATGAAAAAGGTAGGGGGAAAATCAGAACAAACCAAGGAAAAGGTGGTGGAAATGGACCAGATATTTTTTTTTTATTGAAAAAGTTTTACAAATACAAACTTTCCCCCTTTTTCTCCCCCCAACCCAACATTATAAAATACATATAAAAAACAATATATAATTCCATCCCACCCCCACCCTAGCCCTCCCCCTCCACCCTCTTCCCTCCCCCCTTGACTTCCATTATATGCGATGCTAATATTCCCAAACAATATATATGTTATTCAATCTTCCATATCTTTTTTCTATATTTGCTAACATAATCATCTCAACTAAAAGCGATATAATATTTTCTAGTCTGATACTTATTCTGTACATACTCAATCCATAATTTCCATTCCTGTATATACTTCTCATGCGTCTGATCTTTTAAAAAAGCTGAAATCTTTGCCATTTCTGCAAATCCAGCCATCTTCTGAGTCCATTGGTCAACAGTCGGTAAAACATCACTCTTCCAATGTTGGGCAATCAACAACCTAGCTGCTGTCACCATATACAAAATCAGTTTAGTTTCACCCAGTGTAAACTCTTTAGCTATACCCAATAGAAAAAATTGCGGAGAAAATTGTATTTTTTTCTTTAAAACATTTTGCATAACCCACCAGATTTTTATCCAAAAAGCCCTCACTTTCCTGCAAGTCCACCAGATGTGATAATATGTAGCATCTAAACAATCACATCTCCAACATTTTGGCTGCACATTAGGGTACATACAAGACAATTTCTTGGGGTCTAAGAAATGGACCAGATATTGACCCAGGTGGATAAGAGCCTGGAGGCTTCGATAATATTATTGGAGGTGAAAAAGGCTGAATATTTCCTAAGATTTCAAAATGTAGAAGATAAGGGGGATGATCTCCTCAATAAAATTTGTTGTTGGCAAAGTTGTTGGCTGAAATCCTGGAAGTGAATAAGCAGGAGGCCCTAACTTGGTGGGTGAAATTTTTCGGGTTCACACAGGCTATGCAAAGAGGACTAAACTCCCTAGAGAAGTACACATTAGATTCTTGAAAAAGACAACAAGAATGGAAATACTTCAAAAAGCTAAAGGAAAGCCAATGGTATACAAAGAGAGAGAAATAATTATTCTAAAACAGATACCGAGAAGAGTGCAAGATATAAGAAGAGAATACCAATTTCTGGCAAGAACATTGATTAAAAATGACATACACTTCAGATGGTTGATAACTGAAGGTTTATTGGTGATTTAGCATGAGCAAAGATTCAGGTTAGATTCAGTAGACAAGGCAATTGTGTTTGATGAGCAACACTTCTCCATGGAAGAAGAGAACGTCAAAATAGAGAAAACAAATGATAAGAGACAAGAAGTATTGGTCAGAGAAGAACACTACAGTTAAAAGTGATTGCAATGTAGCATAAAGAAAAAATGGAACGGGAAGCAGTTAAAGCAAAAGAACAGAGAGAAACCAGAACCACTAGAACAATTAGACCTATTTACAAGTAAAAGATGGAAGAAGAAATTATTTAATGTCAGTTAATTGCCAATAAAAAGGAAAAACTTTTTTAACAAATTTAAAAAAATTGAATCTAGATTTGATCTGTCTCCAGGAAATACATATTAAAAATGACCATTATAAACTTTTGAAAAACCCTAAAATAGAGAAACTATATGCTTCATTAGCACAGCAGAAAAAAAGAAGGGTGGCTCTCTTCCTCAAAGAATCAATAGAATCAAAACAAATTTATAAAGATGAAGAGGGGAGAATTCTGATGATAGACGTAACCAAAAAATTTAAGCCGACACTATTAACAGTAATATATGCACCAAATATCTACCAAAAAGTCTTTTATGAATAACAACATAAGAAAATTATAGAAATGGAGTATGATAACATTTGTATTATTGGAGATTTAAACACAATTGTCGATGTAAAATTAGACTATAAAAGTAGTAAAACAAATCAAAAAGCTAGGAGAACTTTACCAAAGACCTTTTTTAAAATGACATAGAAAGTAGGAATTAAAGACGCATGGAGAGAGTCAAAACTGGAGAAAAAAACAATGCACTTTTTATCAAATATTCATAAATCATTGTTGAGAATTGACATGATATGGATGTCATCGGAATTGCAAGAGATTATACAAGAAGTAAAAGTGGAATCAAACATTTGGGTAGACCATAATTCAATAAAAGTTAAATGGAAAGAACAAATAAGAAAACCAAGAAGGACATTAAAGCAGGCAGCAGTGAAAGATAAAGAGCTTATACAAAAAATGGAGAAGGAAATGGATTTCTTTTTTAAAAAGAATAAAAATGAAGAAGTATTCCTGCAAAATGCATGGGACACGGACAAAGATACTTTAGGGGATTAGCAATCTCCTATATAGGAAAGAAAAATGAGGAGGAGGAGAAGAAAAGGGATTAGAAGAAGAATACAAAAGACTCTAGTTAGAATTACAGAGAGACCCACAAAAGTTAAATAGAAAAAAACCAAATGGAATTAGTAAAACATAAATTAAACATCTTAGAGAAAGAGGAATTGGCACGAAAAATTAAAGCAGACAAACAGAACATCTTCAAAAATGCAAAGAAGCCAGGGAGATGGCTGGCATTCAGACTTGAAAAAGAAAAGGAAGTGATACATAAACTGCAAATTGAGATGGGTACAATTTGACACAAAAATGAAGACAATAAAAAAAGAATAAAAGAATTTTATGAAAAATTATATAGCAAAGAAAACATACTAGAAGACAAAATTAAACAATATTTGGAAGAAGCCAATTTACCAAAAGTAAACAATGTTGAAGAAAAGAATAACAATGATAGAGTTAACGGAAGCAATCAAGAGGCAAAAAAAAAAAAGACAAAACACCAGGACCAAATGGCTTATTGTCCAAATTCTACAAATACTTACAACACATCTTAGGTTCCTTTATATTCAAAGTCTACAACAAAACACTGTTTGAAGCACAGATTCCCAAAACATGGACAGAGGCAATTATAACATTGATACCTAAAGAAGACTCTGATTTACTACAAATAAAAAACTGTAGTATACATTTAGCTATTGTTAAATGTAAACTATAAAATGTATGCCTCAATAATTGCAGTAGACTGAAAAGATTTTTGAATGACTTGTAGATCAGAACTGATTTTTACCCAAGAGGCAAATTAAAAACAATATGCGGATTATCCTGAATACATTGGAATACTACAAGACGCACTCCAAAAAGCAGATGGCACTGATTTTTTTTTATGCACAGAAAGTTTTTGACAATTTGAGAGCGGAAGTGACATCATGGCGCTACCAGTTGCAAGAGAATGGAGCTCTCAGTCCCTGCGCTGGTTTCTTCTTGTTTGTGGGCTCTGAAAAGAGTCAAAAACCTCCTTGGGGGGAGGTGAAGCTAAGGAGGAACGTCTTGTGATTTCCCCAGGAGATCGCAACTCTCCTGTAGAGCCCCAGGGCTTTTGCTTCTATGCAACAATGAGAGAAGAGGCAGCCTAAAATGCCACGAAGCCGGAGACAGCTTAACTTCTAAGAAGAGTGCTGGACTGGAATTGGTGAACAGCATCTGGAACTGGATGAGAAGGATCTTTTTTATTTAAAGTGTAGCCCCAAAAGAATATTCAGGAAGAGAGACTCATAATTAATTTAAAATGGCAGCATCCTAGCTATTTTGAGTAAAATTTACTTTCAAATGGAAGAGAAAAGAATTAAAGGAAGAAAATAGAAAATATGTTAAAATACAGAAGATTGGATTTTCAAATTGGACAGGAACTGGCATTGGATAGGCATTTTAAAATGCTGGAACTATTTGTATAAAAAGCTAATACCACACTTAAATTTTGGAATATTACACTAAAATTGGATAAAGAAGATTAAGATTGAAATCTGACTTAAGAGCACCACCTGCTATCAAAGGAAGGTACAACATACCCCCAAAATCCTGGAAAGATTTGGCTTGTAGAGATTCAAATGCGAGATTAAAAATACTTTATTTACCAAAAAAAGACCCTAAAAGCTTCAAAATAAGACAGACTTGGGGAGGGATCTATGAAAGTTCCACTTTTGGGTTACTAGAGGAATGGATTGATTTAATTTTGGGATACAAAGACTCTTGGACATTGAATATTGAATCATCTGAGAAGTGATTTTAGGTTGGAAAATAAGATTGGACTGTTGAACAAAAAGAAACTTTAAAAAAAAATGAGTGAAATTTGGGAAGAAATGTCATTAATCCAGGATGTTAAAGATACTTTGACAAGAAGATGTGAGGAGATCATGAAGAAAATTCAGAGAATAGATGAAAAGTTGGAAATTATGACACAAAAGACAAGGAGAAATCAGGACGCTCAGGAGGAGGAGTTAACTGAAAGAGTAACTGGAAAAGCAGAACAAACAAAACAATAAGAAGGACAAAAAGAAGATAAAAATAAGAATAAGAATGATTGATGAAATAAACCAAGGGGAGAGCATTTTAAGGGAAGTTAAATAGGAACTGAAACTGGAGGAAGCCTTTTTTGGGAGAGAAATAGGGCTAAGAGTAGATAATTTGAAACTTAAACAATGGAATAGGGCAGAGAATGGAGAAATGTTTAAGAGGATTGGCCAAGTAGCAGAAGCAGGTAGAGAAGAGCCAAGAAAGGAATATGGAAGACAAGCTAAGAAACGGGAAATCAAAGCTTTAAAGTGGGCGAGAGATGATGGGTAAAAAAGGGAACATTTATTTTAAAAAATAATGAGACAAGTTAAAACAGGGTTGGAAGTTTGAGAAAGGGGGATTAATACAATATGTATTTCCAAGGTGAATTAATAATAAGGAAAACTAGACTTTTAATGTTGGTAATTTTGAATATGTTTGAATAATATGTTGAGGGCTATAAGAATAACATACAGAAATATTAAATAAGCAAAAATTGAAGACTATAACCTAATATAAATATGGGTATTATCAGTATAACTATATAAATGTATTAAAATGTAACAAATATGATTACTAATATTCTATTTGTAGTAAAAGGAAGGATATGTAGAGTCTGATTCACATGAAAACAATATGTTGGATTATTAAACAAAATAATAATGGAAGATTAAACATGTATTATATTGGAATTGTATAACTTGTCAAATACAACTAAGATAATATCAAGGATATTGAGATTAGCATAAAAATAATATATTGAAATATTGAATAATTAAGGGAAGATTATAATTCAACAAAATGTATTTGATTACTAAAAGTTTATAAGATTGTTAATTGTATTATTATTTGTACTAAAATGTAAGACACTCTGGTCCCACACTGTTCACACAATATGTTTGTAGAAAAATAAAAAATAAAAAACTTATAAAAAAAAGAAAACTTTTGACAATTTGAGTTGGCAGCTTATGTTCTTACAATTAAAACAGATGGACTTTGGAGAGACATTTATCAGTATGATTAAGACACTGTACCAGAAACAAACATCAAAGGTGATTATAAATGGTGATATGACTGAGAAATTTAGTATAATGAAAGGTACAAGGCAAGGCTGCCCTGTATCCCCATTGTTATTTATATTAACCTTAAAGGTATTAGCTAGAAACATGAGACAAGATAGTGAAATAAAAGGCATGAGAATAAAGGAAGAGGAGTATAAACTACAGGCATTGGCTGATGACTTGGTATTTATTCTAGAAGATCCACAGGAAACAGGACCTAAATTAATCGCAAAAATAGAAGAATATGGTGCAGTTGCAGGACTAAAAATAAAGAGAAAACAAAAATATTAGTTAGAAACTTTACAGATAAACAGAAGAGAAAATTTGCAAGAATGATGAACATGCAGATTGTAAAGAAAGTTAAATATTTAGGAATCCAATTAACAGCAAGATGAAACACAAATTAAGATGGACTTGGAAAACTGGAAAAACTTACAATTGTCCCTATTGGGTAGAATAGCGACAATTAAGATGAATATTTTTCCAAGATTATTGTACCTGTTTCAGACAATCCCATAAAGCTGGGAAAAATATTTTGAAGAATTAAACAAGATGATACTAAAATTTGTATGGCAAGGTAAAAAAGCGAGAATAAAATTAAAAATACTACGAGATGTAATAGAATAGAGGTGGTTTTGGCCTTCCGGATTGGTCGCTATGCTACCAAGCATCGGCACTTACATGGGTGAAGGAGTGGAGAGATATAAAGACATACTAAATGAAAGGGGAGAATTAAAAACGAAACAAGAACTAAACAGATCAGGGATTGACCTATCATAGTGGCCACAATTACAGATACAATCCATATATGAAAAAGATAGGAAGGTGTATGGGTTTTATAAAGAACCAAATGAGCTAGACCAGATGCTAATTGGAACAGATGAAAAATTAATTAAGAAGATATATAATTATTTAGTAACCATTAAATTGGAGGAAGAACAAGTAAAAGAAACTATGGTGATTTGGGCTAGGAATTTTGGCTATACAATCGAACTAGACAAATGGCAGAAATAATGGAATAGAAACTACAAACTTACAATGTCAACAGCATATAAAGAAAATCTCTATAAAATGTTTTATAGATGGCACTTGTCACCTGCAAGAATAGCAAATATGTACAAAAATAAATCTGTCAAATGTTGGAAATGTAACCAAACACCAGCTTCATATTACCACATATGGTGGGCGTGTCCCAAAGCAGAAAAATATTAGAAGAAAATTTGCATATGGCTAGAAGCTAAGATAAAACAACACATGGACTTGAAACCTGAGATATTCCTGCTAGGCATGCTACCAGAAAAGTACAATAAGGGTAATACATATTTAATTTTACATATTTTAACAACACAATATTGGGAAAATCAACAAACCCCACAGATGAGAACATAATAAAAAAAAATGGAATGTGTAGAAATGGATAAGTTAATGTTAAAAATTAAAGAAAAAGAAGATTCTGAATATTTTATGACATGGGAACTTTTTTGGTTCCCATGGTTAGTCGATAGATACAGAGATCAGATGGATGGGTTTATATGAAATATGGATTACATGAAAAATAAAAATAGATTAGTAAACATTTTGATGCTTATATAATTGATGTTAATATGGAAGATAGTATACATTATAACAATTATTGAAAGTATCAGTGGTGGGTTGCTACCAGTTCGCTCCAGTTCGGGCGAACTGGTAGCTGCAGGGGTGGAAGGCTCCGCCCACCCTCCCAGACGTCATCATATACACTCTGCACATGTGAAGCAGAAGTGGTGCGTGAGCGAGTGAAGCGAGCACACACACACGTGCAAAGCGGTAGCAAAGGTAGCAAAGAAATCCACCACTGGTATCTACTATATGTTTGTATGTTGATAGGATCATAATGATTATGAGAATATTTAAATTTTAACATTTTTATCACCTAGAGAAAACAGTTCAATTTAAAAATGGAATTTGTGATATGATAGATAGATAGATAGATAGATAGATAGATAGATAGATAGAGATGAACAAATATGTTTTTTACTCATTTATTTAATTGGTTCTCTTTATCTTTTTTTGGACTTGGGTGAAGAACAAATCAGATTTTAGGTCATACTTAGACAGAAATATAAAGAATTCAAACACAATTCAACTTCAGTAACACCTAAAATGGCCTGGTATATTTTTCCTTTTACTGAGTTGCTTTGCCTTCTCTCAGTCCTTATCTGTTTGTAGGAAGAAGGTAAAATAATGGCTTGTTGCTGGCTGACTTTGAAAGGCTAGTGGAGTTGCTTACTATTTCTTATTCAACTGGATTAGCTTCCTTGTTTATTCCACCAAATGGGCAATGTTCAATTTTCACCTCCACACCCAACTAGCTTCTCCTTCAGGTCTCCAACTCAGCTTCCTTTTTCTTTGCTACCAATAGCCCTTTACGTTCAGCATTCTCTTTTACATCTCTGCAAATAGGTGTGGTCCTTTACTTTCTTAAAGTCTAGGGAAGGAAAACATTACAACACCTTAGAGTTTTTGTTTGTATAAGTATATTTTAAATGGGGGAACTTCTGAATATGAGTTTTGATCTGTTTGTTAGTTTGCCTATGACAATAATGAATGACAGCTCTTCTTTCTGCTTGATGAATTATCAGAAATAGAAAATAAAATTTATACCATATGCTTGAAATTCAGTTTAATATCCCACCTGTTTGTGTTTTTATTATTGCATTTCAAAATTACTATTATTTGCTTTTTATTGGAAATCATTTAAATTAAGATACTCATGAGAAACCTCACTGAAATCAATGAAACAATTAGCATGCCAAAAAAAAAAATCCATCTATTCAACTGGACTTCTCTTTGATTAACTTAATTAAGTTTGTTGATGGCAATGAGCTTTGAAACCATTTTCTTAAGAAGGTAGCATGAAAATATTATCAGCTAATAAATTCAAAACATTATAGTATATTCTGTTGTTATTTCTCTTTAGGAAGTGGCTCTAAAGCCTTGGTTTTTAACATTTAGAAGCCAATCACTTATCTCCAAAGGGACATAAGGGATGGAACTTAAGGTGCACAGATTATCATTCCCTATATAAAACCAGGTTTGGTTGCTTTGTTCAATTATTTTTACAGGGAGAGACTCAGAAAAGTACAGCTCTAAACAGCTTTAAATACTATTACATATGCCATTCTTCTGTACTTGCTCTGTAGTTTGTGACCTGGGGATAGATGATTATAATAATTCTGTTTTGTAGGTTTCCTTTTTACAATTTTTTTTCATTTTCTATGCAAAGCTATGTGGATGATCATTAGGAGGTGAGGAATAAAATCAATTGATGTACTAATGAATACCAATTTTGTTTTCTATATCAGATATGTCAGGAGATATTGAGTTGATATTACACTCTAATAATGAGACTCTCAAGGATTCTCTTGGAATTTGCTATGCAGCAATCTAGGAAAAATGATTCACAAATAGAAACATCCTGAAAGTGAAATTACCCTTTATTCAGTTTGGTTTGATTGTAAGCTTTCTACATAACTAAAGATACATGGATTTACCCAAGTCTGCCATTAATTTGTGCTTTTGTTTTACCGTTAAGCATGTGGCTGTTTTACTGTTAAGTATGAGTTTTATGAGTTTTCAAGCTGGCATTGTGGTTTTAAACATGCTGCTATTTTTAGTATATTAAAATAGTGTAATGTTTATATTTGTTGAATCACTACTCATTTTACCAATAAAAAGTAAGAGGGAGGCAAGTAAATATTATTTAATGCTAACGTTATTTGTAACATTAAAATGTAATAAGAGCTCTGGTGGCTCAGTAAACTAAGGCAGTGATTAACATCCACTTACATCTGCTGCCTGCAATTACTGCAAGTTCAAATCCCACCAGGCTCAAAGTTGACTCAACCTTCCATCCTTTCTAAGGTAGGTGAAATGAGGACCCAGATTGTGGGGGCAATAAGCTGACTTTGTATAAATATACAAAAGTATGAAGGCTATTGCTTAACACATTGTAAGCCGCCCTGAGTCTCCGGAGAAGGGCAGCATATAAATCAAATTTTTTAAAAAATACATGTATGTAAAATAGTGCAACATGAGTATACAGTAAACAAAACTCTCTCTTTTTAATCACATAGCATATAAACAATGATCACATACATGGGGAGAAGAAGGAGTTTGTATGTCGATGGCTTGATTGTTCTCGAGAGCAGAAACCATTCAAGGCCCAGTACATGCTAGTTGTACATATGAGGAGACACACAGGAGAAAAGCCACACAAATGCACTGTGAGTAATCACTGTTATAATAAACCAAGAGGCACCTATTAATTTGCTTCCTTCTTTGCTTCCTTCTAATTGAATACATTAAAATGTATGTAATGACTATTTGGTCACATTAAAATGTATTTAAAATATTATGTGAAAAGTGCTGTTTGTACAGTGTTGGAGTTTCTTCTTATTCATAAATTATCTACATTTGTCAGTATTGATTTCATTTGCTAGAGAGCATACTGTGAACAATATGCAAAAAGTCTTTCAAAGTGGAAACAGCTAAAATGGGATTAAAAATGAAACAATGGGTATTATAATGCAATTATATAAATATGCCCCAAACCTGTTGGGGGGGAGGGGGGGATAGAGCTAGAAAATAGGAAGGAAATGGAGCATCTTCTCTATAAAGTTTTGAATTTCAAATCAGAACTCGTTCCATTTAATGACATTTTGTAAATGTCATTTGTCCTGAATATGCCATTTCTATGAATCAGCCCTACAAAAATATAACAGAATCCATCTTCAGCCAACCAGCTACTTCATGAAAAAGGGCATTAATAGCCCTTAAACAGCAATAGGCTGTTTTAAGTAACTGGATTTCAAGATATATATCCTTTCTAACATAAAATTGAACCAGTTGTTAGGATTAATAGCTTTGAAAAGTAATCTTCTACAAGTACAGTATGTTTTTTTTAATGGGTAGGTTAATAAATGTCCCCATGTCTTATGATATTAAATGTTATAAGAATTTCCACTTGATGAGCTTTCGCCTGTCAAGCAGCCTCAAAACATCCGGAGACTACCAGGTTAGGAAAGGCTTTATTAGTCCCTTTTTAAAATCACTATATCTAAAAAGTTGGACTGAATTAAATCCAAATGTGAGGGCGTGCTGTCTCTTTTTGTGGGGTAGTCAGACAGACACATTAATTATAAAATCCTAATCCTTTTTTGTCTATTATTTGATAAATATGCACAGGTTTGAAATCTTGCCAGTGTCTTACAATATCAAAATAATTCATTATTTCTTTGTGTAAAAGCATCCTTCCTAAACTAGGAAACTAGCTAGGCTTTTATTTTATTTTAAGATTATAGCAAGCTCCTTAAAAAAAAGAAGAAAATCTAGAGCATATTGCTACTATGGCTAGATCTTGAAAGCTGTGTTGCCTTTGGTGTGGAGTATTTTACTGTATTATTTCTTTTTCCACACTTCATCTTCTATAAAGAAATGTTTAGAATAATATAATAGTACATTTTGCCCTCAGTTTGAAGGCTGTATGAAGGCCTATTCCAGGCTAGAAAACTTGAAAACCCACTTGAGATCTCACACTGGAGAGAAACCATATGTTTGTGAACATGAGGGTTGTAACAAAGCATTTTCAAATGCATCTGATCGTGCCAAACATCAAAACAGAACTCATTCTAATGAGGTAAGAAAACACATGGTTTGTATAATCCTCAAACAATGCATAAGTGTAGTGCTATCAAAAGTATTTATTGTAAAACATTTATTTATGGTTCAACTATATATCAAAAATACATAAAGACGTGAAACTTAAGAAAAAAAGATTATTTAGAAGCAACTAATTGCTTCGAGAATCTAAGTCTTTTTATAATCTGCTTCAACTGCTTCAATTGTTGGGACATAGGAAAGGAATAACTTTGATTCTTCAACAACCAAATAAAATCCTGTTTGACTCATGAGATAGACCCAAACAATGCACCCTCTGATGGTTTTATAGGGAAGATTTAGTCAAGTTTTTACATCTAACTGAGCCAAAAATATGAGCATTTGTTTAACTCAACCAATCCTAGCCAGATTTTCCCTAAAATGTGCCCGATGGCTTCTGTCATACATTTGAATATTGGTTCCTTCTCTCTCTCACTCCAGCTGGAAGTATGACATGCTTGCTAGAAAAAAACACAGATACTGTAGATAATCTGCAGCTGCATCACTACTGATAATTGATCTCATTACCAGCTTTTCATCTTCTTTGGCTTTTGATTAGTGATTACACACATAAACCTGATGTGTCTTCTTGTCACAACAGGTACATGTAGCAGTAACAAATGCTATACAAGCATTTCTTGGATGCACAATTCTTTCTTTTATGTTTGGAGACTGGTCTTTAATATATTAAAAAGACAAATTATGGGTAGAATCCTGAGCCAACTGTGAATAAAGTAGAAAGGTAGTTTCTAATACAGTATGAACAAGAGTGGGATCCAGAATCTCTAGTGTTAATTAATTTCTTTTTTCAATATTAGTGAGTGCTCTATTAAAATCAAAACTATTTCACATGAAATGTTCCTATGAGTAAGAAATACCTATTACTACTTCAATTCATACATATAAAGGATACAAAGGCAGTTAGTAATTTGCTGAAGGAGAAAATAAGTATTAATGAAAAAGAACTACTGTGCTTGGGCTTAACAACCAGATTGTGGTTCAAATTTTCCCATGACTGGAGATTCTACCACATTACTTCTATTGGTCACTCAGCTCAATTTGTGTAATAGACTTGTTAGAAGCAGGATAAAATATTCCATCCAATCAATTAAGACAGTGTACCCAAATGAAAACCAATGATAGCACTTTTTCCATTTACAGAAACCCTACATCTGCAAAATACCAGGCTGCACAAAGCGCTATACAGACCCAAGTTCTCTCCGAAAACATGTAAAAACTGTGCATGGTCCTGAAGCGCATGTCACCAAGAAACAACGTGGAGATATCCATCCAAGACATCCACCACCAAGAGATCAAGGCAGTCATTCCCAAACCAGATCCCCAGGCTACCTGACTCAGGGTGCAATTGGTGAGCAAAAGGGCCTCAGCAGCACTACCTCAAAACAAGAAGAATGCCTCCAAGTTAAAGCTGTTAAGTCAGAGAAGCCAGTGGTAAGCTTCTATTTCTTTTTATTCTTTAGATATAAAAGTATACATTGTTCATTCATATTATTACAGAATGGTTACATTTGGTTCTTTTTTCCAGAATATATGTTTATAATAATAATGAAGCTATTGCAATCTATATAGTTCAGAGGAACTTATCAAACAGGGAACAGCAAACTATTTAATGGGTTTTCACATAATTTTTATAATCAAATTTGTATTTGCTTGTCCTGGTGACAGATGTGATGTGGAGTGACAACTGAGTCTTATTTGTTGTTTAGTCCTGATTGGATTTGTGTATTTGTAATAGTCTAACACCATTTAAAGGTTAAAAATTAGTGGTAATATACAATGCATAATGCAAAGATTATAAAAGCTTATTTACATTTGAATGATTGTAATGACCATCTTCCATAATAACTTTGTTGGCAAAATGCCTTGTTATCAAGCTAACCCAAGAGTATCCCAGTAGAATGCTAGATAATGTAAATCTGTCTAAATTACATTGGGTTGGCTTGGAAATTTAGTTCTGTCACTGAACCTTCCAAACAAGTTTATCTATTTAATTCACATTCCTGCAGGACTGTTTCTTGTGAAAAGTTCTTCAGTATTATTGGAATTATATAGAACTTTGGCAAGAATGTACTTGCCAAAATTAGTTTCTGTCAATTAATAGAAGAAGCTACAGTTCTCTGAACCTGAAGTTGTGGCTTCAGAACACACTATTATATGAATATTCCATTGCAAAATCATGGAATTTTAGGAAAAGCAAATATTACAGGAAAGGAGGAAGAATCAAATACTAGTCATACAGATACATTATTTATTGTGCCTCTGCCTTAATTGACTGCTAATATAAAAGTAAAAATACTTTTATGTTTTATTATGAATTCTAATCAATTACAAATATAATTTAAAATCGTAAAGTAATATTTTCTACATAAATCAGAATGAAATTAATCTTAATTTGTTTATGAGTAACACGTCTATTGGAAATTGAAGCTTTCATGATGTAATATCTCCCCATTAGCCCCAGAAAATAATCCATTTTTGAAAGACAGATGTGAACAAGTTATATTTAATTGTAGATTATATGCTACTGTACGTATTATCTATAATATTTTTCATGATAAGTCACCCTATCGTAGAAATCTATGCAAATTCTTGCAATAATCTTTGTTAAAATAGCCTTTCTGATCAATAAAGAGTGGGAAAAATATATTTTTCTCATTCTGACTTGAATGTATGATCTGTCCTATATGCAAAAGCTCTTTTCTTTGTCTTCAAATTTGATGCTGAATCAGAAATTGGCCCTGAGGGACTGAACATTAATATAAAAGTATTTAAGGTGTACTAAAAATATTTCCTCGTAAAGTTAAGATTCCAGGATCTACCAGTAAATACCTGTGAGAGTGAAGAGGCAAAATTGACTATTTCAGGAATAACATCAAATATACTTTGATGTAACATTGGCACTAAAATAATTGATTTGTGTGTGCATTGTATAACCAAATGTCTTAATTCTTTTGTTTTACTAATCCAATGTTTCTTCTACCTAATGCTTTTAATGCCATGTTCTATCTTCCTAAGGACAGTGGGTAATAAGGTGAGGGAATTTTAATTTCTTCACATTATTTTCATTGCAGTTAAAATTCATTTACTTGCTACTTGAAACCATTTCATTAGCTATATTCACAACTGTTATAAAAACATATTTCATAACAAATGGCATGCTACCCAGTTAGCTTGTAAAATCAGTCTTATATGGAAATGTAGATATTTACCTATACATCTGTGATTGTTCTTAGATGTTACTGCTGTGAAGAATTTTCCAGCTATAAGAACAGGCTTCTGACTCTCAGATTTATTCATTCAACAATCATTTAATTGTAGCCATTCCAGTTGCAGTTCATGTTTAACTAAGTAATTTAAAACATGCCACTTAAGATTGAACCAAATGCATATAACACAGTATATTATTAGTTTTGGCAGAATACTTTGATTTTGCTATTAGTTAGTCCTGAAAGTTCTTGCTTGCTTATCTCAGATGATGCAGGGATCATATTGTTATATTGATTATCCAGATTTTATTCCAAAACAAATTAGTCCACAAAAACTCTGTCTGTAGAGGTAAAATTGATAGCAAATACCATAGCAAATGTGTTGTAAAAATATAGAGGCTGTTTGTTATTTGACAACAGTGAGGTCAGTAGAATACAATTCCCATATAAATTATTATAGAAAAGCAGCCATAGCATGTTGAATTGGCATATACAATGAACTCTGAGCTCGCATTAGCTAAAAAAAATTCAGTATGCTATAAATTATTTATATTAAGCAATTCAAAACTGTATTTTAAATTATGTTATTATTCAATTTTATAAACAGGTCTTATTTTGCTTCAAAAATGTGAGAATAGAATCCTCTTGTACCTTCAAAAGTACTTTTATTTCACTTTATCAGATGAATTAAGTTGATGGGAAGAAGGAAGTGCAGTAAAGTTGAATTGTTTTGGTACTAGGAGCAAAGAGAAAAAATGCATTAGGAATATCAGAAATTTTACTTACAAATACTTAACAAAACTTTCCGCAAAAATTGAGGTGTTCTTTAACTTCTAGGAAATTCATTATTCTGTGAGTTTTACTTTCGTGAGAAAGGACTATTGTCCACACATATAGTTTCTTTCCTTTTTTTTCTATTTGTAAGGGGAAGCAACAAGGTTTCTTGAACATTATTTGTCTCTTTCTAAAACCATTAAACTACAATACTTTATTACAAATATAAACTGGAGAAACTGTATACTTTTGACAATATATTACTGTAGATATTACAAACAATATATGGAGTAGTTGCTAGTGTAAAATATATTTGCATAATTTCCTTTTTTTAAAAAAAACCCTGCTATTTTAGGTTTCGCGAATCAGTGGTTTTAGAACATTTTTTCTATTAATCAACAGCATCCTAAATTTGGAAAATTGTTTCTTTTGCTTCTCTTTGAAAATCACCAATACAAAGACAACATTGCTTAACCTGTGCTTGGTAGATTTATCTGTGGCACATAAATATGGCAGTTACAAAACAGAACCAAGTATAGGAAATTATGGTGGAATCTACAGCTAGATTAGAGGGAGGTATTAAGATGGACCTGGAATTAAGACACCAATAAGCAGCACAGGCCAGATCTCCCCCAGAATCCTTGAAGCCTTATCTTGCCGTTCCAAACGGAATACAGTCAATCTGGTGAGATTCTTAAAATAGCTGACTAGCAATAAAGTATTATTGAGTCTCTTCACAAATGGTTCAGGTAGTTTTCATATGACAGAAATGGAAAAAATTGTATGACTGTTCTGACACCAACTTTTGTTTTCCTCCAGACATCTCAGCCAAGCCCTGGTGGTCAGTCTGCATGCAGCAGCGAACAGTCCTCCATCAGCAACTATGCCAACAATGGGATCGAGCTTAATCTGACCAGTAGAGGTAGTGTAGGAGACCTCAGCATTATTGATGAAACCCCTATCATGGATTCTACCATTTCTACAGCAACCACAGCTCTTGGCTTACAGGCCAGGAGGAATATGACCGAGACCAAGTGGATGGAACAAGTCAAGCTAGAAAAGTTAAAGCAAATCAATGGAGTGCTTCCAAGACTGAACCCCATGCCATCTTCCAAAGCCCCAGCTTTGCCACCTCTCATAAGAAATGGTAAGAAGTGCCCATTTAATATAATTATTTGAATGTATCACCTCGGTGTTTGAGAGTTCATTTTTCAAAAAGAGAAAGTAAAAATAATGTAATTGAACTGGGCACTGAAAAAAGTCCTCCATTCTCTTAACAATGGGAATATTAGTCTTAAAATAGAAAAAAATAATTTAAATAAAATCAGAGCTAAAATCATTTGCTCTACGTAGTTATTTGTCATAGTTTGATTTCAACAAATATAGAAATCTTGGCAAGGATTCCATGGATAAAATCCTGAAGGGGAAAACAACTCAAGCAGCTTTGGAAACTGAAAACTGAGATAATAAAAGCTCAGTTTAGCATAATACCACTAAAAAAGAAAAACAGAAAAAGGAGACCAAACAAAACCACCATGGTTGAATAAAGAAATCTGATAAATTGAAAGACAAAAAGGATAAGTATAAAAAATGGAAAAAGAAGCACATAAATAAAGCAGAATATCATCAAATAGCTTGAATCTGCAAAGATGAAATCAGGAAAAATGAACTAAGTCTTGCAGCAAATGTCAAAAATATTTTTAAAAAGTTTCTTTCAATATGTTAAAAACAAGAAAAAGGAAAACAAGAAAACAATCAAGAAAACAATCAGTCCACTAACGAGGGAAGATGGGAAGAAGGTAACAGGTAGCAGTGAGAAAGCAGAACTGCTTAATTCATCCTTTGTATCTGTCTTTACAAAAAAGGAAAAATTACTCTATCCCAAGAAAAGCAAGACCATAAAAAAATTTAAAAATATTAGGAATACAAATAAAAATAGTCAAGAAAATGGTAAGACAAGTCCTATCAGTCTAAACCAGGGGTATCAAATTCAAGGCCCATGGGCTGCATCCGGTCTGTGGGGTGCTTAAATCCGGCCCATGGGACCGGCCTGGAAATGACAAAGGACCAGCCCACAGTGCTTCAGCCAGGCAAAACAAGCTGCGTGCACCCCCCCCCCCCCCCCCAGTCCATTTTTGGTCAGCAGAGTGCTGCTGGAGGCTACAGAAGGAAAAAATGAGGCGCAGGGCCACACACGCCCCCCTCCATGCCCCATTTGGCCAGCAGAATGCTGCAGGAGGTGTCCATCCCATTTCCACCCCCTCTCCAGCAGCCCGTGGAAAACTACAATGCTGATCCGTCCCTCAAAGAAATCCAGTTTGACACCCCTGGTCTTAACTAATTTGAATTACCAGGATCATATGCAGTACATCCCAAGATTCTAAAGGAGCTGGCACACATGATTTCTGAAGCACTTTACCATATCTTTCAAAAATCCTGGAGGACCAGAAACTACCAGAGGACTGGAAAAGAGCTAAAAGGTTCCAATCTTCAAAAAAAAAAATAGATTCAGGAAACTACAGACCAATCCGCCTGATGTCAGTACCTGGCAAGATCCTGGAAAAGATAATCAAACAACAGCTGTGCAAACACCTAGAAACAAGCAAATTACTAGAAGCCACCATCGTTTGTCAAAAACAGATCATGCCAGATAAACCTTATTGCATTCAACTGAATTAGTGACTAAATTAGTGGATCAATATAAGTTTGATTAAATCCATTTTTTTAATCTTATTTTTACTGCTTGTATAATTTCCGATTTAAATTCATTTACAATTTAAAAAAGAAATATTTGATATAGAGAAAAAACTAAAAGGGTAATTTTATTTTTCTTTACTTTGTATGAAACAGGGCTGAAAGTCCAGCTGCTAGACCCATATGCCATTCCAGCATTCTGTGACCATTCCTAACTTTGGGGGGAGGGGGGGTGTACTGAATTCAGATTTTTCCATGTGACAAACAGGTATCATCAGTTGGCTGTTAGGAAGGAATGCTACATACAGATTTCAGTATCAAATTTTTGACAAGTTGTAGGTCGGTGAGAAGCATCGTTGGGGGCTTCTTCTTAATATACTGTACTTAACATGTGGAAGCATAGCAATACTCAGTGTGATTGATTTACTTGCTACTGAAAGTAAAATAGTTTAGCCACAAGTTAACATCACATAAAAAATAAGGTGCAGTTATGCTATATGGACTTCCATTTATAATGCGATACATGTTGGAAGGAATGGCAGAACCTGGGGGTAGAATGAAAGGAAGGATTGGTCTAGAATCCCTATGAAGCCACAAAGTTCAGCCTCCCTTAAATGCTGTTAATCCTTGTCTGACTTTAACCAGGTGCAGACTGTTAGTTGAGAAGATTCCTATGCATCAGATTTTAGCAATAAATCAGTTTAATTGAATCTTCACATTTGGACCTGGTCTTCTATATTTGATATTTTGTAAATGACTCCTGAACAATATGTAACAGTTCTGAATGCAAAAGTCCATATACAAACCAGTTTCAGTATTACCACTGCTACAGAACTGCTCTGATTTCTAGTATTTCCAAGTACAATTCAAGGTGCCGGTCAATACCTTTAAATCCCTTTGTGGCTTGGAGTTGGTATTTAAGAGACTATTTTTCTCAAATTGTTTTTGCCTATCTAATCCAGGTAGCCAAAGAATCTCTACTAAAGATTGTCCTTACTAACAGGAGGGGCAATTGGATATCCTTAGTGACATTTTACTATCTATGATACAGTTTGCCTCTTAAGGTGAGGATTGACTCTCAGACCTAGAAAATGTTAGCTTTTCTGAAAGGGTTTGGGGTATTTCTCCTGATCAGTTTTTAATATAACACACTTCCTTTTCTTATTCTTTTCAGATATTCAGTCAACCAGCAGCTGCAGCATTGGAGGAAACATGACCATCTTAACCAAGAAAAACGAAGTCACAAATACAGATATTACTATACTGAACATGCTAAACAGAAGGGATAGCAGTACTAGCACAATCAGTTCAGCCTACATGAGCAGTCGTAGGTCCTCTGGGATTTCACCTTGTTTTTCCAGTCGTAGATCCAGTGATGCTTCTCAGGGGGACAGAAGGCTTCAGAATCTCAGTGTTGCAGATTCCTATGATCCCATTTCAACTGATGCTTCAAGGCGATCCAGTGAAGTTAGCCAATGTGATGGCTTGCCTGGACTTCTCAGTCTTACTCCTGCAGAACAATACCGGCTGAAAGCAAAATATGCAGCAGCTATTGGTGGACCTCCACCAACACCACTTCCTAATATGGAGAGGATGAGCTTGAAAACAAGAATGGCGCTATTGGGTGATTCTAGGGAATCAGGGATGTCACCCTTGCCTCCAGTAAATTCTCCTCGAAGATGTAGTGATACTGGGACAAATAGTAACAACAGGAGACATCTACTGCCTCATGATATGCTTGGGAATAGCACAAGGAGAGCTAGTGATCCTATAAGACCAGTCTCAGATAATCTGTCTTTTCCAAGAATCCACCGTTTTAACAGTTTCAACAGCTTTAACCCTTCTGTTTTGCCTCCATCCATTGAAAAACAGAACTTCATCCTGAAGAATTACACACGCCCAGATGTTGGTTTGTTCCGGAATTTATGTTCCCCTTGTCCTCCAAGTATTTCTGAGAATGTGGCTATGGAAGCTACTACTACAGATGCAGATGGTTGTTTGAATGATGATATGTTACCAGATGATATGGTCCAGTATTTGAATTCTCAGTGTCAAGGTTTGTACAACCAAGCGCCAAATGATGAACTAGACGACAACAAAGAACATCACAATCCAGCAATGGAAAACAACAACTTTGATCAATCTCCTCCAATAAGCAATTCTCAGAAAAATGACCTACCAATTCAGTGGAATGAAGTAAGCTCAGGAAGTTCTGATCTATCTCTATTAAAATTAAAATGTAGACCACAGTCCTTAATTCAGCAAACTATTATAGGCCCCTATAATAACTTGGTTATCCAGCAGCAGCTACAGCAGTCACTGGAGAGAAATGGTACTACCCAACAAAATGGCTATCAGCATCTTGCAGACAATAATGTCTCTTGCAGTATGGAGCAGAATGTAATCATGAACAACAGTGACACAAGTTCTTACCACTTACACTCAAATAAATCACAGATATATAGTAATACATTTGGCAAACAACCTGTGGAAAATGTCTGTGATGTGATGAATCAAGCTGAAAAGCTGAGAAGCCATTTCATGCTAACTAGTGGAAGCCAGCAAAATTTTGGCTATCATGTGATGCCAGATGAGCAGTCTGCCAATGCAATTAACAAGATGCAGAGCAGAAATATAGTTTTTGAGGAATACCTTTCTAATCAGTCAGAAGATGAAGCGAGCCATTGCCAAGAAGCAAGACCTTCCAATAAAATGATAAAGCAAATTATAGTTCCCTTACAGCCTAGCTGTCAAGAACTGCTGTCTCAGAATGGGACCCACCCATCAGTTCTTGCTAAAACCTACCAACCCTATTCCAACCACTATGGAGACAGATGGCAAAACACTTTAAGGAACAACATGATGAGGCAACCTGGACTTCTAATGGATCCAAACCAACCACACAGGGTCACTGGTATCAAGGTAGAATCTCAAGGTCAGTTACAACAATTCTGCTCCAATGTGCAGAATTATTCTGGTCAGTTGTATGACCAAACCACAGGGTTTAAACAGCAAGCTCTGAAAGCAGAAGTTTTTTCCCTTTCAGAAGCTAATTACCTAATACAAGAGGTAGCTATTGAAAGCACATCAGAGCTTCTCTCCCCAGGGGTCAACCAAGTAACAAGCACAGTTGACAGCATTGACACAAGCAGCCTTGAAAGTGTGCAAATTGATTTTGATGCTATTATAGATGATGGTGATCATGCCAGCTTAATTTCAGGAGCCCTGAGTCCAAGTATCATTCAGAATCTATCTCGCAATTCTTCCCATCTTACTACTCCCCAAGCATCTGTTACATTCCCAGTTATGCCCATAAATACAACCAATATGGCTATTGGGGACATGAATTCTTTGTTGACCTCACTTGCAGAAGAAAGCAAGTTTCTTGCTGTTATGCAATAGACCTAAAAAAAATTAGGGTATGAGAATTTTTAAAATGTGATTTTTTTTTAATTAGTTGTCTTAAGTACTTTAACAGTCTCATCTCAACTAAATGAGATGTGTTTCAAGTATATTCCTTTTATGGAATTAGAACTCTGAAAAACCCTAAAGTGTTCTAGGGAGAAACTGTCTTCCGTTTCAGTTTTGAATCAGTATTGTTACACATGCCATCCCCCCTTTTTAATTATTATTTTTTTATACAACTTTATTTTTGTAATTGTAAACCACTGTAAAAGTGTAATATGCATGTCAGCTTGTTTTTGAGGATGATCTAATATTACAATTTATTGATACTCAAACGAAAACACAGTGTTGAATTATTATGGCCAGAACTCTTACTGTATGTAACCAGTTTCTAAGGCACATTTCTGAGGGGAAGTTTGAAATTCTATCCACCTCACTATAAACTTCATTGATGAAAATTGTTGAAAGCAAAGTAAACTAATTTATGGCATCAGAGGAGAAAATTAATACTTTGAGTGGTTATTTCTTTTGCTCTATATCTGTGGTTTTTAAACTTTTATTTTTGAAGAAAAATCTCTTTTCTATATCATTTGCCTGCTGCAGAATTTTTCAGAATTTTCATGCAAAAAGTTGGCTTGCTGTGTTGGATTTCATCATTGTCATGTGTAAACTAACAGCATGATTAAGATTATAGTGAATTATATTACAGGGAGAAGATCAAAGGCAATGAACAAAGTGCCATTCTGAGAATTCTGCTTACTGTTACGTATTTTCACTTTATTAATAAGCTTCCAAGAAACTCTAAAGTTGTCTAGAACTCAAGTAGAAACCATTGGTCTAGATTGAGAGAATACCAAAAATTAAACCTGAAATTTATTCCAATAAAAGTATTAAAATGGGGAAAGAGGAGAGTTAAGTATTATATATCCTGCTCTTGTCAAAAATTAAGTTAGCTTTTCAGCCAGTAGAATATAAGAATAAGCCTCACTTTTTAATACGTTGTGATGCATCCATTAGGATAAACATGTTACTGTTCACCTCTATTACAAATATCCTTACTGAGACTTAAATTTAAATAAAATATGCGCTTTTAAAGAAAGATTAGTTAACATTCTTGCCATGTGATTTACATACTTCTAAGGATTCAGTGTCTTTCAAAACTTTTGTTCCTTTTAATCACTGTCAATTTACAATTGGAACATTAACCAGAGCTTCAGAATAATGTAATGATACTATAAGTGTCTCACAATTGAAACCTCTGATAGAACTCCATTCTTAGAGACATAGGAAGAGTTAACACTTATTATTCTTGTTTCCTGATCCACATTTAGTTTTTCAGCAAACTACTGGGAAATGCCAGTCTGAAAATATCAAGTCTTATAATACGAACGTACTGTATAATACATTGATACATATAGTATTTAATATACCAAAAGCAAAGTCTGATCAAAGGAAGGCAATAGCAAAACAATAGCATAGTTGCTATGCCTGTGTGTTTAAAGAGAATAGGCAATTTTCCAGTACATTCACTGTTCAAACATTAATATAGTAAGACCAGAATTGATAGTGCTTACACTGATTTACATTAATGAGTATGTGTAACTAATATACTTAAAATGTTACTCATTCTTTGAGCTTTGGCATATAGTTTATCATATTTTGATATCTCTTGTTATACTTTTATTATTCCAGATAATCCAGTTTCTTGAGTTACTTGGCATTTGCAGTTTATTTATTTATCTTATCCCTGCATTTCTCAACTGCTATTTTAGTTATTTTTTAATGTTAATACACATTCCAAAATAAACTAATCATAGTAAGATTCATTTATTTGGTATTATGGTATTATATATACATTAATGTATATACTTTATGGCAACAAAGATTGCTTCCCAGTATTTCAGGCAAATAATAAAATGTTTGAAAACTCAGTTATGGAGATTGTTTCACAACTCAGGAGTTTTAATGAAGACTTTATTGTTCCATATTTCCCAAAAACTTCTATTGCTGTTGGACTGTGAGACTGAGACTGTGCTGTTGAAGTAGTAGACTTTGCTAAACCGCTGTATAACTTCTTAGTAAATCAACTGTGTCAGAATAATAATACCATGTTTTCTGCATCCAATTTCTTATGGGTAGGACTCAGGAAATATTGCTGAATTGTACTTGAATCCTTTGATTGAGTCCTGTCAAATGAGATATTTGGAGTGTTTTCATATAATTCATTTCCAGTAAGGCCTGGACAGTTGAATTCTAGCCACTGCATTATACTAATTAAAATATTTTTTGTGACTCTAAAGATAGCCTGTAACTTTTAAAAACACTGAACCACATGGATACCCCAAATTGTGATGACAATTTTGGCTGATAACTGGTGGATATATTTTCTGTTTGATTGCGGGTATCCCTCTGGTAAATATTTCTATTTATTTTTATTATTTATTGTGTATTGGGTCCAAACTGTGTCTTACTTAAAATAGACATTGAAATCAGTGGGACTGAATAATTAAGTCTGAGTTCCAATACAAAATAAATAATATCTTTCTGGTTTAACAATAGGTGCAGAATAATATAAAATTAATGTGAAAATTGTAATTTACCCATTGCAGCTCTTGTGCAGACTAATACTTGTTTACTGAAAAAGCAACTAATCTAAGTGACAGAAGAAGCTACCTTTCCTACCATTCAAATGTTCTTTTATAAGGTCCATATAAAAGACATATGTATTTATTATGCTTTCATTTCCATTAAAATATTGCTTATTAAATTACACTGACAACAAAAGAAAGGACAACATTTTGAATTGCTATCATTCCAATAATTCAATTTTGTAAAATACGTATCTAAGACACATTTTGTTTTCTTGCATATCTGTTGAGATGAGACAAGGTGTAAGCTTTTCAGTGCTGCTTGATAATTGCTGATGTTTTGCTTTATGTTTCCTTAATTGAAGCTCTTCACAGAGTGGCCATTATTTCAATTCCTATAAGCTGGGTTTGGGAAATATTAAGATGAAGGGCTTTTGTTAGTGAGTAGTTGGAGCTAACTGCAAATCTGCTGCACCACCTAAGACTCAATAGTCATGAGAAATTTATCTTCCCAAATGCTTGTTAAAATATTAAATCTGAGACTCTTTCACAAGATTCCTAAATCCATTCGAATTTAGGTTGATTCTAAGAACCAGTGTTATATTAGTAATGTATTATATGCATAATTTCTGTGTGACCTAATTCTTCAGAATGGTTTAGATTACACATCTAAAGCAGAAATAATTAGTTATATACCTCATGCTATGCATCACATAGTGCTATGCATGCATCTTAATGGTACAGTATATGCAGTTTGTCTAAATCGGCAGTGTATCAAACTGGCAGCCTATGGGCCGTATGCGTCATGCGCAGACCATGCCCACCCCAGCTCCATAAAGGGGAAAATGTCATGAAACGTCACATGATGGCAACGTGATGCTACAAGTTTGACACCCGTGGCCTAAATAATAACCATCACTAGCTCAGCCAGTTATAAAAGTGGGTTCCATTTGTGAATTTGGTAGGAATTTTAATAGCAGAAACCTTAACTGGATAATGTAAACATTATTATAAATCTATCTTTCCAAACTTTGTGCCCTTCGAATGTATCTAAGAATAGTGTCCTTCTCTAAATGACTGTGACTATATTTAAAAATACCTAGAAAGAATCACATTTAGGAAAGTTGCTATATCCATTTAATTTCTGTCATCAGAAACTGGGTGTTGAGTTTCTGAAATCAAATGAAATGTTGCTGGATACAGTAGTTTAAGTTTGTTTTTAATGAATTATTTTCCTTTATTATCTGATATAATATTGTCACTTACGTACAAGTAGGTATACTTGAATAAATAAAAGATATGTTTGGATATGCCTAACTTGTCAATCTAGAGAAGCACTGAAGAAATAAGTCTGAGAAATCATTGAGACTTTTAAGGAAATACAGCTAGACTCATATAGAAAAGAACTTTCCAGAATGGAATGTAACCTAAAACTATGCACTTAAATATCAAGACAGCAATGTATACTTTTATTCTTACTAAAAGGAAATTGTGATATGGTACTATGTTCAAAAATGCTGGTTTCTTGCTTTGGTTATTTGTTTTTTGGATGTCCTCTTTTCATTTTTTTTAAAAAAGCTGTGTTTCTCTTCCTGTAATAGATGTGCCTTATTCTTAATTAATCTGTTGTTGTTGTTTTTTTAAAAAGTTGGGGGACCAAAAAATAGTGCCAAACTTTAACTGTAAAGCTTTGCTTTCCAAAATAGCTTTACTGCTCTTAAGAAGACTGTCTGAATACTGTCCTGTGACTCTTGGGCATTCATGTGTCATTATCTATGTAGGGTTTGGATATCTTTTGGGGGAAAGTTATTGTGTCAATCTGCAGATGTGTAAGATAAAATGTGCGTTGGGGTGGTATTTTCTTTTACTTTTATAAGTGTATTTTTTAAAAAAAAGATCAATGTGTAAATACATTTACATATAGTAGGAATAGCATTAAATGTAGAAGTTCTTAGTGGTCTTCATTTAATAAATTTGCATTCATAATCTAATGTTCTTGGCGCCTTAGATCAGCCTAAACAGTCATAGTGTGGTGTTCAAAGGCTTTCAAAACCATTTAGTTCTTTTGTAATGAGGGATAAAATGTTTATTACAATGTCAATAAAACATTTGTACTTAAGATTTCATCTTGAATGTTTATTTCAGAAACTAGGGGCAAGTCTATATTATAGCTAACATAATATTTTCCTGCTTTTCTTCCTGAAGGAAGGAAATGCTTTGATTGATCTCCTCCTTAATACAAGCTAATAACAGAGGTGATTTTCCTACACCTTGAATCATAAACCAGGATAAACTCATAAATTGGGATGATGATCCTGTAGAATAATCACATGGCCTTAGTAACTTTGATTCAAGTGGCCAAAGAACAGCAACTTCTTTTGAGGGAGTATAAACAAAAGCAGCTATGTCAGAATGTAAAAATTATTTTAATTAAAAATGAGAAAAAGAAAGTAAAAAGTTATTTTAAAGTATATAGTCAAATACCAACACTATTACCACAGAGTGAAATAAGATATTTAGTGGCTTATAAATCAAATCAATCTATACAGTCATGGGCCAGCAAATAAAACACAAGATAAAAAGGAAACTGTAAGTCTAAAATAACTGAAAAAGATTAATTAAAATTAATATGATGGAGTATTATGCAGGTTATAGAACAGTACTTGGCAGTGGTCAAGGAAATAAAATCAGATTGATATGTTAATAACATATTAATATAAAACAAATCAGAATGACCAGAATGTTTAGTAAAGAATGGAAATAATTTCTGGCAAGCATCTGCATAGTGAGGGCAATATAGAGTAATGTTTCATCAATTCAATTATTCCTTCATTGCATGGACATACTCTCTATTTGAAGGGTATTTTTTTGTGTGTCTTCCTTCAATGAAGATATTGAGAGGACATTGAAACTGACTAAAGAGAAGGCACTTCTGAATTTTGGGATCCTTATGTGACTGAAATACATAGCTAATTGGCGAAAGTGTGCAAAGGGATTTAAGAAGATGTGTCTGGATAGAGTTGGTAGCACTAAATCAATGGCATCTTGTTGAATCACCTAGTGCACATAAATAAGCCATGAAGGTAATGGCTGCCCATGAAAAGTCATAAATGTATAATTTAGCATGTATTGGCTGGCTTCAGGAAGACTGAAAGCTGTCAATCATAATTAAAGGGGCCAAGCCGACTGGAAAAAAAGAAAGCTTAATTCAGTAGGAGAAAATGAAAATCCAGACAGAAGTTTCAGTTTTAAGTAGGCCAGTTTCAAGACAAAAGACCATGTTCAGAAGGCAATGAGATGCTTGAAAAATGATTTTCAAAAACGTAAACTCTTTCCAAAGGAAGGCATGATCTGTAAGATTTATGGGCGCCCATAGCTTGAGAAAAATAGATCAGATATATTAAGATCTTGATCTGCTCAATTAAATATTATTTAGTCCCCAGACCAGCCATTTTAGAGTGCTTAGCAAAAACTATGAGTTTGGTTTAATTTCCAGGCATTCCTCTTGGTAGTGTTCAGCTAGTATATTGAAACAACTATTTCAGGCCAATCTGTGTTTGAGAAAGCAATAACAATGGCATTTAGGCTTATATACTGCTTCATAGCATTTTACAGCACTCTCTAAGCCAGGGCTGTCAAACTCCCGGCTCCCGGGTGTCACATGCTGGCCATGCCACGCCCAGAAGTGGAAAAAAGTCCCAATACATCACTTGCCGCCACTGTGATGACATGAGTTTGACACTCCTACTCTAAGTAGTTTACAGTGTCAGCATAATGCCTCCAGCAATCTGGTTCCTCATTTTACCAACTTTGGAAGTATGGAAGGCTGAGTCAACCCTGAGCAGACAGGCTTGACCTCCTGCAGTGGCAGAGTCAGCTTGCAATATTACATTCTAACCATGGCATCAAAGTAGCACCGCATCATTTGTCTATGGAAGAATACACATGTGTCTGTTCCCCAATGTTGACAAATGAAATCATGGGCTATTCAGTTTGTTGATAAAAGAGTATTAAAAATAAAGGAAGCTATAATACACTTTGTCTTCACTCCCCCTTAACAGAAATTTGTTTGGAGCAGTGTCTTTGGGCTTTCATCACTTTCATTCATCACTTTCATCTAGGAGTTTTCTTGTATATAAGAATAAGTAATCTTTTATCAACTGACAAAGTATTCTATTTGTTCCATAATTTGCATCTGGAGATGATATCAAAAGCAAATTTAAATCAATGAATGTTTTAGAGCATGCTTTAGAGGAGTATTTTTCAACTAGATGTTAGAGGGTTAAAGCGTAGTCAATGATTGAGTGGCCTTCTCTGAGCCAAAATATTCTTGGTCCTTTTTGACTCTGGAGGTTTCTGCAATCTGGTCTACAAGCAAGAACTGCAAGGTCCACAAAATAGGCAAAGTAAAAGGAAATGAAGAAGCTACAGTGCCACCTCAAATTGCTAATAATTGCTAATGAAAACAATTTTTAAAAAACCGGATAGTGGACATTACAATACCTGGAGACATCAGAAGAGAAGAAAAAGAACTGGAGAAAAACAAAAAATAAAAAACCTGCAAATAGAAGCAGAAGAGATGTGGCAAAAGAAAGCAAAGAAAATCAATATTAATATTGATCTTGGATGCAATTCTAAAACATCTAGAGTGCACTTGAACACCATCAGCATTGACAAATCATCATATGTCAATTGCAAAAAGCAACTTTACTTGGAACAGCTTACATCCTGTGACAATAGCTTTAATATTATTAAACAACATTTGCCTATCAGATACCCTTGGGAAAGACTTGATGGGTGCATAAAAATGCCAAATCTAGTCTAAGTATTTGGCTGACTGTGCAACTAATTATAATAATAATAATAATAATAAGGCATGAAATCTATGAAAACAGATAAAACTCTTTGATGATTATCACTTGAACAGTTTAGTCCTATATTGGTGATAGTTTTCTGCTCCTTTTGATTTGGAGGTTTTTTTAATGATGCTTGTTCAATGTTTTCTGACCTGTTTTATTAAGGCTTAAATAACTCATTTTATATTGTATGTATATGAAAGTTATTCAATTTCCATGTTGTATGTTGCTGAAAAATATTGACATTATGAAAATTGCAGATGATATTCCTTCCCATTCTACACAATCTGATTGTATAACAAGTATATCACAATATTAAATTACTACTTGACATTTATTCAGAAAAATTGGAATTGTAGCTATTGTAAGGAAGCCTTTATTTGTGTATATATTTATCAAATTGTTTATCTCAGTCACAATTGTTATAAATATTTGGCTAAACTGAATAAATAAATATCCTACTGCATTTATGAGGAAAATAAATGAGATCTGCTAAATTCCCAGATTTAAAATTGTGGGGTAGAGATTGATTTTTTAAGGTGGGAGAAAAAAGGAGGGTCACACACAATTAGTTTAAACAAGTTTTTAAACTAACTGAATTACTGTAAGAAGTACTCAGATTGCCCCTATTTTAAAAAATACAATGCATTCAATTAACCTTGTCTTGATTTCACAATTTAACCCTTATATATTATAAATATCTAAAACTCCCAAATTATTTTCAGTATTGGTTCATTTCTTGGATAAACATTGATCTGCCCTTTTTAAACAACTAAAGTTAAAATAGATACTTGTTATTTGTAGGAACTCTCAAATAAAAAAGTGGAGTATATCTTTAATATAACAATTTGTTATCAGGGAAAAAAGACAATAAAACAACATATCTAATTAAAAGTTTTTGCAATTGTATGACTTGGTGAAACTATTTGGCCACCTGGTATATGAGTGTGGAGTTACAATTTCTTAAAAACTATGCGTTTATCAATATAATTCTTAAATTTAGAAATGATTGGGGAAATCAGAGCACATCTTGGCCTTGATGAAAAATTACACACTCTTGCTTATGAGTACGTGAGCAAGAGTTCTGCCTACCTTTACCCACAAAAGCAAAGTGTTTTCAAATAAGGAATCCTAGAAAATATTGCAGTGCAGCAGTGCAGATGGAATGGCATTAAAGTAAGCTCCAGAAAAGGCCTCTTCATACAGTATTTACTTAGCATTAGAGTGATAGCTGCATTAGAGCTATCTGGTTTAGAGCTATCTAATATTTAATGATAGATATATTTAATGATAGAATTCATCATTAGTTATTATATCACACTGGTGCTATAATGTTGGCAGTCAATGTCCTTAATTTTTTCTTTTACTACTGTATTGATTTGGCCTTCTTCAGGGTAATTAAAGATTCAGGGACAGGCCAATCCTACAGTTATACAGCTATGGTGCCAGTGAGATTGATAGTTGTCTGATAACACAAGAGTCATCAGTCCTGTAGAGTCAACATGATTCTGAATCCTGAGATTAAAACCTTAGTCCAGGCCTGAGTCTTAATACTTGGCACCAGGGGTGCTATTCAGCAAGTTCTGACAGGTTCTGGAGAATCAAAATCGAAAATTTTGAGTAATTTGGAGAACTGGCAAATACCGCCTCTGGCTGGCCCCAGATTTAGGTGGGACTGGAGATTTTGCAATATCCTTCCCCCAGGAGTGGTGAAGAAATGGGGATTTTGCAGTATCCTTCCCCTGCCATACCCACCAAGCCACACGCACAGAACGGTAGTAAAAACAAATGAATTCCACCACTGCTTGCCACGTTAGCTTCAACCTCACAACTACATCAACAGTATTTTGGGCTAAGGAAAATTGATTAGATGACTTCATAAACCCTCAGATGTGTGTATGGACCAAGTTATAACCTGTATAATAGTTAGGCAACTATTTTAGCCATAAACAGTTTAATTGCTGCTGGATGTAATTTATCCTGTTATGTGTGAAATTTAATCATTGCTTGTGTGCTGTTTTCGGCAGTAAAAGTAGTGTAATTTATTTGGAATTGTTAATTTCCTAGAGGCCTGAAATACTATGCCCAAATATTTAAAACATGTTTCTCTAATTCATGGGAATCAAAAAGAGTTGAAGGTTGACCATACTCAAGGCTACTGTGGACATTTCACTTGTAAGTAGGAATAGCAAGTTATAGTTGGGGCAACTATTAGATGAATAGAATCAGGATTTATACAGGGAAAGTCAATGGAGCTGAAGATGTAGTTTCACAATTTGTTGTAAGGGATTATCATCTGTAGGATAAACATCTGGGAGATGGGGAATATGAAAGGAGCCTTCAACTGAGGATCCTCTGGGCAATGGTGATGTCACCATTCAATCCTTTCAAACTGGAAATGTTTCAGCACTCCCAAATGACTAATAATCTGGGAGATTATGAAAGGATTGTGTTAATATTGAATAACTTAGTGTTTCCTTCATTTGCTTGAGTGAGTTTTGGGCTGGAGCACCTACCTGTTTTTGGTGGTGCTCTATTTAATAACCCACTCAGTCATTTAGCTTCCAGATCTGAAAACTAAATGACTGAGTGGCTCGTAGAGCATGAGTGCCTGGCTGGTGGGGGAGGCCCTGAGACGCTTAGCCTAGGGCCAAGCCTTCCTGCTCCAGGCCTCCCAAGGCCTCCCTCCTCTCCCAAGGCACTCTGTGCTCTGCTTTCCACTCCTTGGGATCCTCGCAGGCTTTGGACCTGCTTTTTCATCCCACCAAATCCCACACTCTCCTCCTTCACCGATCACTCACCTATTTTTGGGATATCTCCAGAACTCTGTAGATCTATCGAACATAAGTAGCACCACTTCACTTTTGCATCCTAGCAGGCCCCTTGACATGGTGCCTCATTTAACAACCACTACAACTTGTCATCATAATGAGCAGCCTTCATTATGGTCATAAATTGAGGTCTATATGTCCATGATGATTTTAAATCTCCTTAGAAAATGTTTTAAGTTTAAAAATAATTGAGAAAAATGTAAAATGAGTAAAAGTATTATTCTTTCAAGTATGTGCCATATCCAGAAGATTTCTATAAACTTAGTGGAATATACTCTGCAGGAAAGAAGTTTTGAGAGAGAGAGGGAGATCTACCCTCTGTAAGAGGATTAATTGCCATCAGGGAAAAATCCTATGTTGCTGCAAAACTAGCTTATACATGGCAATTTCCATACATGTAGAGTCGTTTGCAGCCTATGGATTTTAAATAAATTCTAGACCAACTAATGCCATAACAGATTTTGTCATTATAACCTTAAATTCATGTAGTTTCTGATTAGCATTAGCAGCTGGTCAAAAATGCAATAACTGCAGTTAAAAGTCAATTCTTAGCAACAAACTCCACATTCATATTCAAACTTAAAAATGTCCTCCCCCTTTATTTCCTACAGAAGCCTCAACATCAGAACAAGGGAAATCATTTACTTCCCATTTAAAAGGATTTATTAGTGATGATTGTGGAAGGAGAAGACTTACATGCTATGTCCTTAAACTGAAACAATTCCTTCACTTTTAGTTGTTTGGAAGTTGCCACCGCTACAAAAATCTCAAATGGCTTACAATTTTATTTGTGACATTTGGAATACTCCATACTATACCATATTAAAAAATATGTGTGTGTTATGATCATAAAATTAAATTAGTTCAACAAAACATTTCATTAAACGTTAATCTATGGCATTTTAAAATGGTTAACTATCAGTTTATGCTGGCAGTATAACAGGAACAAAGGGACATTTCATTAATTAATATGGTATTCTTAAGTGTATTAATGGGATGATATGATATGAATGTACATATGAATTATTTAGAACATTTTTGAAATGTATCACTTTATGAAGAAATATAGATTAGATGGTACAAATAAAACTTATTCCTGATAAATTGAAAGGCAATGAATCCTTGAGATTACAATCTTGGGTGGATGATATCTGTTAACTTTCTCCAAATGAACTGACCACCAATGTAATAAATTACTCAACATTTTTCCATGTGACCAAGGCTTTGTATTGTAGTTTTACAATAAAGTAGAATTCATTCATCTGTTCGTGATTCTTCTCTGATTTGCCTCAGGATCCCAATACTTTCCAGTGTAAATTGTAGAAAAAACTATTTAATTATGCCTGTGTCACAGTGTGGACGGATGATTGGATGATGGACATGTGTTTATACTAAGCATGTTTAAACTGAGTTACTGATGATTGACCCACTACCTCCGCTGGAAGTTGTTTTCCACTACTTTTTTCCACTACTCTTTCTGTGAAGTAATATTTTCTAATATTACTTTTGAACTTCCCTCCTATCAGTTTGAGGTTATGTCCCCATGTTCTTGATTTTTGCTTACTATTGAAAATACTGCCTTCTAAAACCATATTCACATCTTAAAATATTGAAATATTTGATAGAGTCTCCTTTTTCCCCTTTCTTCTCAAGGCTGTACACATTTAGTTCCTCTAATGTCTTCTGATACGATTTGTCCCTTGTACTTTGCACTATTTTTGTCTTATCATTAAAAAAAAAAAACTAAGGTCCCTAGAACTGGACACAGTATTCTAAATGGGATCTGATTAAATTGCTATATAATGGGATTAGCATCTTCTTTTTCCTGCTGGTGATTCCTCTAGTGATGTATCCCAAAATTGTGTTTGCCTTCATAGCTACCTGGCTGCACTGTTTGCTCATTTTGTAGTCATCTGCTATGAGCACATCTAAATCCTTTTCTTCTATTCTAACATTGTGCCACTAATACTGTATCCTGCCAAAGGATTTTTTTCCCCTAAGTGCAGGATCTTACATTTAGAAACATTGAACTCCAGTTACATAGTTTTTGATTAATTTTCCAGCAATGCCAAATCACACCCACAGGAACATCAACTTTATTATACACCTTTGTGTCATCAGAAAAAAGACAATCTTTAGTTAGAAATCATTCTGTTATACCACTTATAAACATATTGAACAGAACAGGACCTAGGATGAGTCTTATGGTATACTAATTGTGACTAGTCTGTTTAGAAAGTGACCCATTAATAATAAACAATTTTATCTCTGAGCCAATTTCCTATTCATTAAGCCTTACAACTTTTTTTATGAGCTCATTATATGGAACTGTATCAAATGCTTTGTTAAAATCCAGATAGGTATATCCACATGTGTTACGTCTCCTTTATTTTTCTACATATATCTGCTGTGAACCAGAATGGGTTCTTTTTTTTTTTTTTTGCTTGTACTAATGTGCCTCACATAGAGACTAGTTGCCTCCAAGATGGCAGATTTTATCAGCATCCACTGAGCACCGAACTATGTCATGTTATGTCATCCCTCAAGTTTACTTCTCCATTTCAGTAAAATTTTGCTTTGAAAGGATGCAAAAATATGAGTTTTTAATGCTATTTACCTTTTATAATGAAGCTACTTACAACAGATATATACAGCACAATCTCATTGTTCACATAGTATTAGGTTTCCTCTTAAGTCTCCCTTCCAGAGGCTATCCCCTTCAGCTCTCCTGCCCCACCCCCCCTGCCTTTTGTTGTCTCGTATTCTGGAGGAAAGAAAGAAATGGGCTGGATTTACTGTAGGTGGTCCTGTATCTGGTGAGCCGATATTCACAGGATCTTCTCCCATGTCCTTCCCAGACACCAGAGTTTTGGCAACAAAAGATGATTTCCCCTCCTTTCTGTCTAGATATTGCTTGTAGGCAGCTGAATCCTTTCTTCCTGACCTGGGTCTTGGGAAAAAGTGTCCCCCTTTTGGCTCTTTCCTTGTTCCAGGGAAGCCACTCAGGTACTTTTTCCTTCCCCAACCAGAAACCCCCAACTATTCTGCATATTCATATAGCTTTATTCACAACTTATCTCTCCAAGCACTCCATTTTGCAGTTTTCTTTCTTCTATTTCTGTCCTCTTCTTGTCTTCACTTTCTCTCTCTTTCTCTTTCTAGACTAGCACCCTATCTCCCAGCAACTGAGGAGGAGCACTGATCCAGTACGAGCTGGATCAATGGGACTACTGTCTTAGTATCTCTCTACCATAGTCCTGGCTAGCAGCCAGATCAGCTCATCATCCCTCGTGATTGCACAGCTGCCTTGCACAACCAGAACTGAGCTCCCTTTCCTCACTTCATTTGCTGATTTGTGCTTGCAGAATAGTAGCCATCCCAGGCCACAGAATATAATACAGAATAATAGAGTGGAAGGGACCTTGGAGGTCTTCTAGTCCAACCCCTGCTCAGGCAGAAAGCCCTATACCATTTCAGACAGATTGTTGTCCAATCTCTTCTTTAAAACTTCCACTGTTGGCATTCACTAAAATCTATAGGCTGACAGCAATGCATTTAGAGAAAGAAAAGTCAAGAATTATCATGCTAAACAAAACTATCATCTTATTTCTCAGCAAAACTCATAGAAGAGGTGGGTGGGTGTAAGACAGTGGTGAAATCCTACTGGTTTGTACCGGTTTGGGCGAACCGGTAGTAAAAAAAAGCTACCGGTTGGTCCGAACCAGTATTTCTGACAATCAGCTGTGCCGCACAATTTATATTTGCTAGAAAGCAGGAAATTCTGCTTTCTAGTGAATCTAAATAGCATGGCATAGCTGTTCCGCCCACCCCCTGCTGTTCTACTTACCTTGTTAAGCATCCTTTTTCCTCGTAAAGCGCGCGTTTGGCACACACTGCACATGCATGCACGCACAGCATGTTTGGTGCACATTGTGCATATACACTCAGTATGCATTTGGTGCACACTGCACATGCACGTGTGTGCACAGTGTGCATTTGGCACACACTGCGTTTGGCATGCACCGCGCATTTGAGGGTAGCGAACCGATGGCAAACTGCAGAGAATTTCACCACTGGTGTAAGGAATACCATTACTCTTTTGTAAAATATTAAATAAAAAAAATTAACTTTATTTGCAACTGAAGAATAATATTATAAAGAAAAGCCCATCTAGATGTCTTGCCTTTAACTGTTAAAACTATTGTGTAGAAAATTCACTGAAAATGGGAAGCGTAATAAAAATAATTTCAAGAGAAGTTCTAATTTTTCAAAAGGGGTTTCCAAAGAATGCTATAAAGCTGTAATGTTTGTCTTTACAAGGCAGAACTTGTATGTGATTTGAGAGACATACTTGTTCCTTATGGGTAGTTCTCTTAACAACCACAACTGAGATTGGCATTGTCACTAAATGACATTGTCATTAAATGAGACACCATGTGACTGCACTGGATTTATGATTTTACTTTGCTGCAGTCATTAATAGAATCACTTATGATCATTAAATGACACATACATGACTGCAATTTGCAATTTTACTTCTGGCTTTCACATTGACTTTGCTTGAAGCTTGCAAATGGTGATCACATGATCACAGGTGTTATGACGGTGGTAAATGAATGCCAGTTATGAAGCACCTGAATGGTAATCAAATACCAAAGGGATGTTGCAATGGCTATCCATACAAGATCATATAGTCCTGGTAATAAGGTCACTTTTTCAGCATCATAACTTTGAATGGTCACTAAATGAGACAGTGGTAAACGAAGAACTACCTGTACTGGGCTTGACATTTAGGATAATAATGTTGGACTTGGCTCAAATAATCTTAATGCATCTCTTTGCCAAGTGCACAACATCCAAGAATCAATTGGAGAAGAAATTAAGCTCTCCTGTTTCTCCAACTGGTATCATGTATTTTAACCTAAGCATGATGCATCCATCAGGCCTGGAAACTACCATTCTCTCATCAAATTTGGCCTTTACAGAACTGAGGTTTCAAGCTAAATTTTCAACTCTTAATATAAGTTCATCTTATTTTTCTTTTTTATTGACTACAGATAACCAGATACAGATGATTAACTTCATAACCATGAGCCAACTGAAAATATTTAGCATTACAGGTAATCCTTAGATCATTTAATGACATTCGAAGTTATAACACCATTGAAAAAAGTGACTTATGACCATTTTTCACACATATGACCATTGCAGTATCCGCATAGCCACGTGATCAAAATTCAGAAGCTTGGTAACAGATTCATATTTATGGCAGATGCAGTGTCTCCCAGACATGTGATCCCTTTTTCCGACCTTCTGACAATCAAAGTCAATGGGGAAGCCAGATTCACTTAACTATCATGTTACTAACTTAACAACTACTTGATTCACTTAACAACTGTGACAAATAAGGTCATAAAATTGGGCAAAATTCATTTAACAAATGTTTTGCTTAGCAACAGAAATGTTGGTTTCAATAAGCTGAGGACTACATGTATTTATTCTATTTTTTTCTAAAGTCAAATGATATTTTGGGTGCTATTGTAATGATGAAATTCCTTCCATTAGGGAGAAAGTTGGATAGTATTGCAATTGCAAAAAGTTGCTATATCAGTTTTCTATCTTGGAATAAAAACTGATTCTAAAGGGAATACGGAAGAAAAGAAGGAGAATCTCTATTGTGATCAACAACCACTCCATAAAACATCTTACATACATAAAACTAATATTGGTTAGATAAACAGATGAATCAAACAAAGCACCATAACCTGACAAATTGCATTACAATAAGAATGTAATCTGTATGAATATATCACAATGCCTTTGATTAATTTCTGATGGGGATCTTTAACACCTTTATAACACCACTGGCTAATACCCAATGTAATAATATTATTTTCTAAATTCTGTGCTGTAATACTTCACAGAATTCTAGAGTGATTAATACACAACAGGGTATAATGTATAGACGGGGAAAATATTTGGGTTTGGCTAGTCTAAAGAAAAGAAGAATTGGGGGTGAAATGATAGCAGTATTCCAGTACTTGAAGGGCTGCCACAAAGAAGATGGGGTCAAATTATTCTCCAAAGCACAAGAGAGTAGGACAAGAAACAATGGTTGGAAACTAATCAAAGAGAAATAACCTGGAATTAAGGAAAAACTTCCTAACAGTGAGGACAATTAACCAGTGGAACAGCTTGCCTCTAGAAATTTTGGGCGCTCCATCACTGGATATTTTTAAGAAGAGTCTAGACAGTCACTTATCTGAAATAGTATAGGTTGTCCAGCTTGAGCAGGGGGCTAGACTAGAAGACCTCCAAGGTCTCTTCCAGCTCATTCATTTTATTCTATTTCAGAAGATTCCTGGGTAGTGCTGTACCATATGAAAAAAATCCATATCATAAGTTATGTTCTGAACTCCTAAGGAGTGAAATGCCTGTATCGTTTTAAGAGTATGTGTATCATCCACAAACAGTGAAAAATCAGCAGGAACAAAAAAAAGAACAACTATCATAACTAGTGCGATATAGGGCACTTGATAACTATAATTAGTGACACATTATCAATATAAATAAATCTTTACTCCATTTTCAAGTTGTGATGGCTAAAGTAGGGAGTTCTAATTCTACCAACTCTACTCATGAATCTTCCTATTACTGGGACATCAGGTAACCTCTTACCACTATGTTTTGGTGATATTATTCCTTTCTGGTCAGTTAGAGAAGAGAGATTTGAAGGACTGATGTATAACTTTCTTTTAGTTTCTATTTTGTCCTACATAACTTTAATTCCTATATGGAGAAGCTATCTGAATGAGATATCTGCTGTTAACACTTAATTCTATTTCGCATATTCTAAAATGCTGGTACAATTGTAAAATACTAACCAAATCTGTGGGGTTGATAGTAGCCAAGATGGGATCCCATGAAACAAATCAAATACAGATACAACAATAGTAATGTTAAATATGAGTCTTTCCAAAGTGATCATTTCAGTTTTGAAAGTGATAATTGTCTCATCGTCTGAAAGTGTTTTTGACGTATAACCTTGGTCTGTGAAGTATTATGGAGTAATCCTATGTTCATATATAGAATTCAGAGGATAGTGTTTTCAATGTTCCTGGATTTTTCCCATTATTTGCTCTATTAAAAAGAAAATTACAGTATGTAATAACTGCTTGAAGTACTTCAGTATTTTTCAATACTTTTGGTCTACTAATTTTGAAAATATCTTAGTTTGTTCTATATAATTTGAGGAATTGATTTTATCTTCTAAAAAAACACACAAAAGTACCAACCCCAAAAACCAGATAAAATTTGGGATAAATTATCATTTCACAGATAATTTCACAAAAAAATTCACAAAAATTCCTGTCAATTTTTTTTTATTGTTTAATTGGTTGATATTCTACTATCAATTTTTTTTTTAATTTCTAGAGGCCACATACAAATTGTCTTCACTTAACCAAAATTGGGACCAGAATCTTGATTGTTGAGCAAAGCAGTCATTAAGTGAGATGGACTGTTTCTCTCAACTACCACAATCTTGGTACTCTCGGGTGGTGTTGTTAAATGGTCTCATGGGTCATTAAGTAGATGGAGTCCCAGGAAAAGAATGTGAGACGCATCAGGTGGATGGGAGGCCCAATATTCCAAGCATGCTTTTCAATCTCTGAGCAAAGAGACACTCAGGCACATCCTATACTGGGTCTCCCCCACAACTCTGGGGCACCTTGCACTCTTTACTGTACCTTACTGTGCTGCCTTTCTCAGAAGCTAAAAATCCTCCCTGCCAAAATCCAGACAGAATGTTCAGCCCATGAGCAGGGAATCATTTTCATGTGGCCTGGATCAAACCTCCCAGGGCCTCCCTAGACTCAAAACATCCCACGCGCTCTATCTTATTCTACTTTCTTTCTGCTCTGGAGCTGTAAATCCTTGTCTGAAAACCCTGCTTGGATTTTGAAATGGACCAATTTTAGCCAGCCTCCAGAAATCAGAGGAGCTGGTGGCTGGCTACAAAGGATCATGCTACTAATGCATTGTGCCAAGGTCCTGTTTGGATTTCAGGATGGACCTTTTTCAGCCAACCCCAGAAACTAGAAGTCCTTTTGACAGGCAGCAGTGGTTTACAACTTTCCTTGCTGGCTTTTCTATTGATTTTCTGGGAAGGCCATCAGGAAAAATTGAAAATGAAATTGAAAAGTCACAAGTGCAAATGGATCAGATCAAGATCACAGTAGTACAGGGAATATATGGCCATAACTTCAAGCATGAGTCGTAAGTCCTTTTATTCAGCCAGTTGGAATTTCAAACTGCCACTGAATGAATGGTAATTAATTGAGGATTGCCTGTAGATGAATTTTTCTTCATAGCGATCTATTCCTCACCCAGTTCCTCAAGTCTTCCAATGGGGTGCGCTCCTTGCCACCTTAACTAAGTCCATCCAATTTTCTACTGGTCACCTTTATCTCTTTCCTTCCACCTTTCCCAGTATTAGACCTTTCTTCAGAGAGCTGGGTCTTTGCATAATGGATCTGAAGTTGGATATTTCGAGTCTGGTCATTTGTAACTTGAATTAGAACTTTAGATTAATTTGTTCAACGATCCATTTGTTTATTTTCTTGGCTGTCCAAGGTATTTCAGGGATCTTCTCCAACACCAATATTCAAAAATGTCAATAATCCATGCTTCTTTGATAAAAATGTTGCTGTTCTCTATGCATTCCAAAAGTAATAAGCAAAATACCAGAATTGGATCTGGAAGCATATAGGTAATCAGAACATTCAATAGCACAATCTATTACCATTTTCCCAGGAAATACCAGATGAATTCTTTCCCCCAATTTATAGGAAATTATCTTTCTCTTCAATCAATGTGGATAGCAGATTGAGTACTTTTGATTTCTCATCCTTCTTTCATATTTGCAGATCATAGACAGAATGGAGGGACAGCTCTCTTAATCATATATACATCTTCACAGTTATGCTCCAAATAAGAGGTAGACTGGATAAGGAAGAATATAATTTAGGATTTTGATTTCATTGTTTATCATTCAAGATAGAGGGAGAAAGGACTGATGAAAATACAGAGAAAAGTTCTTTTTTTAAAAAAAAGTAATTCCGTATTTAGCTGAGCACCTTAGTAGAACTGAGATTATTTTTCCAAGGGCTTGGAAAGAACATATGAATATTCAACATTTAAATTTTTGACCAAGACCAGTTCTCTTTCTCTTTCAATCAGTATTGGAGATGCTTAGCCATTTTAGCCACTTTATGCTTTGGATTTTGTTTGACATTCAAATAAGAAGAAACAATTACATTAATTACTTGCTTGTGAGCGTTCTAGGCTCATTTGACAGCTGCTGTGGGAAAAAGGTTCAGAGAAGAACTGGAGTACAGTTCAAATGACTCAAAGAGCCATTTGGACCATTTCCCACAGAAAAGAAAACACCGGGAGCCACAAAACCCTTCGCATGCCTGACTATTTCTTGAGCAGCCACAAAACTAGCATATATAGTTGAATGAAACTATATTCTGTTTTCTTCTGAAACTTTTTTTTTCTTGGATTTATCCATGGTTGGTCTACCGGAGGTTGAAAAGCTCAATAAATCCCGTGCCGGCTGGTGTCACACATTGGCGATTGTGATGCATATTTTGAGTGACAAGGAGCTGCAGCAGAGGGGTGAAAGAGCCACATGTGGCTCCAGAGCTGCAGGTTGCTAACCTCTGACATAGGGGCTTTGTAAATTGCCCAGAGACTTAAAGCATCCAGATTGGATTGAATCAAATTCAAGTCTTCATTTCACTTCTTAAATCTGCTGAAAATGTGGTGCCAAATTTGGTCCTTTCCATTCACTCAGAGGATGATAAATGGAATACTGAGAGCCCCTAATATAATATGACTTGGAATCTTGTCTTATAGTAGCAGAGGAATTTTTATTCCCATAATATTCTTCAACAGGTGTATTAATTAATAATAATTACATATATGAGAGCCCATCCCCAGTAGGGATAGAGGAATGATAACACATGCACAGTAATGCCATGCAAACAGCAAAACTTGCATCCTTGTGTCTGATGTCTTGATGCATCCTTCAGACAAAGGTATCTTGATCCATGTGAGGTGATTTTGAAATCTTTGTCACATCCACACTTGGATCCTGCTATTTATATTCTTCCTATTTCCGCCAAGAGAACAAATTGATATACAAAACTGTCTGTCCTCATTTCTCAAGAGATAACACGGTTGATTTAATGAGCTTCCTGTCTGAGTTTAGCAGTCTTCCTCTGAGTTACAAATTTTGTTCACCATTGTAAATTTACTCATGGTGACACATGCTGATGTACAGCATTTTCCTAATATGCTGTGATGAATGCCACCATTCATTTCTTTTAAACCATTTAAATTGATTCAAAAGAACAGATCTTTCTTGTAGCATTAGTGCTACCTCTGAAATAGTCACAAAAAGATTTGGGAGTGGGGATTTCCAAATACAAAAATTGTTTTATAGTGCCATCTAATGGTTCTACCTAGGTATGAGAGTAGATTTTGCTTTTTAGAAGCAGTTTTGTTTTGTTTTTACAATGATTGTGTGTTGCAGATGAAGTGCAAGTTGGTATCAAATGTCTTTTGGCAAGGGGGAACAATTATCAAGTGTCTGGGCATACTTTTACTAAAATTAACATGAAAGTTGAAATCACAGTTGTGGGTCTGGTAATAAAGTTCTTTATTGGTGGCTGCCTTTGAAAATCACTCACACAATCCAAAATGCAATGTCCATGATCTTATAAATAAATCCTGGTTTAGGATATTCCAACCATTTGGGCAGTGGTGGGACTTGAATAACTTAACAACCAGTTCTCTGGCTGGGTAGGCATGGCGGATTGGTCATGTGACTAGGTGGGTGATGTCACTCATCACACCCAGCCCTGCCTCCTGGCCACTCACCTCAAAGGCAGAGATAGGATTCAGCCAGTTGTGGTAATCTCACTGGCTGAAGGCAGTGTAAGGACTTATTGGCTGGCCCCACCCCGCCCATTTTTCAGTCTGTTTTTTTGGCTATTTTCAGGCCGTTTTGGCCATTTTTTCAGCCATTTTCAGGCTGCCTTTCAGACCATTTTCAGGGCATTTTTTGGGCTGTTTTGGGGCCATTTTTGGCCTGAAAAACTGCCCAAAGCCAAAAAAATGGCCCAGAAAACAGACCAAAAAAAACACCAGGTGGGGCCAGCCAGTGGTGGGATTTGCCAGTTTGCTGAACTGAGCAGAATCTAAAGTACCGGTTCGCCCGAACCTGTGCGACTGGCAGCACCCATCTCTGCATTTGGGGGAGCTAAAAGGTTCATGGGTACTATTTATAGTGCTGTTTATAACCTATAATGCTCTTTGTGGCTTAGAACTTTGAATTACTTTATTTGATACGAATTGCCCCACCCTGCTTATTTCCTATGTAGAAAAATTGGTTGTCTGGTGAGCCTGTCCACCCAGAGAAGGAAAGAATGTGAAGAAATGGCTGAACAGTGAGTGAATAAGGGTGAAAAAAGAATTCTTGCCCCAATAGCATATAGATAGGGGTGACTTCACATATTAAGACAGATTTCCAGGTTTCAATAAAGACTGAGTGTAAGGACTTACTGTTCTAAGTAAGGAACTTCTTTAATGTAAGAAATACATGACAGGTTGAATGAATAGAATGGGAGCCTGGACTAAATTATGTAGGCGCACATGTACATGTACCCATGCATGTATGGTACAATCAGATGTACTTTTAGAAAATGAAGTGATTATCTCAGACAATTGATTTTAAGAATGATGAAGGCTAGATTCAAATGGTTTTTATTTTGTTGTATTTTATTATCTGAAAAAGTTAAAGCATATGAGTTATTTTCTGACTAAAGTTCTTTAAATAACTTGATTAATGGTCAGTATTATTTGTTGCTCCAATTTAGCAGATTAGGCTATCCTGGCTGTTTATCTGTGAAAGTAATTACAGACTAAGAGAAGGCTTTGTTGATGGTATATATCAGTGGTGGGTTTCCCCTGGTTCGCACTGGTTCTATAGAGCCGGTAATAAAACCGGCGGGAGGCTCCACCCACCAACCCCGATGTTACCATAGTGCAGAAGAGCACGTGCGCACATGCACGGAGCAAAGCAAGCACAAGCACGTGGCCCCGTTGCGAACAGGTAGTAAAGGTAAGTAGAACCCCCCCGGTATATATAGAACATCTACACTAGACTGGAAGAATAAAGTAAGCTTCCTAAAAGAAGACAGCCTCACTCCTGTTATATGAGTGACTTTTTTCACAGGTTGAAATTTTACTTTGGTTAATCTTTTCCACTAGATAACAAATTACTTTAGTGTCCTTAGCAACTTGGCCAAACTGTTAAACTTGTCTTCCTTCTAAATGAGAAGAAAGCTGCCTTATCTCAAAATATGTCACAATGCAGAGTTACACAATTTGCAGTAAATGATGATGGCAGGTTTTAATAAATCTGCTCAGGCTCTGAGTCAGAGAACCACTGGGCCTGCCTTCTAAGCAGTAATTTATGCTGCTGGGGATGTCTGTGGGGGTGGGAGTACATCTCAGTGCTCTCAAATTACTGAACATTCCCCACAAACCAGTAGACATGCAGTTTGGAGATGATGAGAACAGCAGTGTAGCACAGCTGGGAATCATCAAGACTTTAAAAAAAGGACTACATAATAATTAACCAGGTCAAAATGTGAGAAAGCTTCAAGGGGAATTGGAATAAAGCAGGTATCCCCATTTAGCATTTGTTTTATTTTGTCTTTAAGATTAGTCTTAAAGTAGAGATAAATCCAGATGCTTAATAGTCAACCATTCACTTTTTATTTTTATTTTTTATCTTAAGAATGTAATGCAATATGCAATATGAGTAATGTAATTTACTCAGACAATTTGGGGAAAAAAACAACAACCCTATTTGGTGCCTTTAAATCATGCTTGACTCCAGGCAGTTTCCTGGGGAAGATTTTCAGATGTGATATATCATTGCTTCCTTCCTAGGGCTAGAAAAAGAATCACCAGCCCAGAATCATCCAGTTGAATTCACCTGCAGGCAGGGCTACAGTTCACAGTGTCCCTGTTTCTAGTGTAATACTTTAAATCACAATACCAAACTGGGTCTTGTGCAATTATGTTGGGCAACTTCATTAAGCATAAAATTTCCGACATATACAAAAATCTTAGTTTTTTTTCAGCTACTTAACAGTGATCCATTTCTTACTATATATTAATATTTACATTAATATTAACTATTTCAGCCTTTTTCTCCTATTATATTACATTTCTACTAATATGTTAATTGATCTATCACATTTTTCTCTTTCCCTTCTTCATTCCTTTAATTTATTTCTTTATTTTTCAACCATTTTGTATATGTCGTATGTCTATGTATGTCTTTTTAACTATGTTTACCATAAAAAACTTTTTTTTTAAAAAATTCCATTTAGTTAGACAACAATTACATTCAGTTTTTTTTAATTTACCCTTTTTTTTTGGAGGGAGGCAGTTAATCTCTTGGCTTATTTGTTCTTAGAGGCTTAAGCCTAAAGAACATATATTGTTAGTTAAAGATCAGTAATAGAGAAACCTAAAAGCAAATATAGCACTGAAATCTTCTTCCTTCTTTAGTAAAGATGAAAGGCATCTTACTCTTGAATTCACAGTTGCACTGCCTACTTGTCCTTTATTTATAGAAACTATAACACCAATTGATGGGCCTCTCAGGTCATATGGCACTCAACACACTACTGAAGAACAGTTGAGGACCTTTTGAGTACTAATTGTGATCTCAGTAATTAGATTAAAGCTTTGGGATGTTTATTCCTGGGGTTGCCTTACAGCAAAAGAAAATTTGACATTGCAAAGATAGATTTATAAAGATAGACATATTTAATATAAGAAGCATGAATGTGTAAGATGTAATGAAAAATAAAATGAAATAATTATAAACTGATGTCTTAGGCATCAATAAATTGAGATGGACAGGAATTAGATACGCATTTAGAGGGTCACACTGTTTATTACTCAGGATGTGAAAAGGAAGGACTAGCATTACTTTCATAAGTAGGAAAGGTATAGTAAGAATAGTAGTTGGCTACTGTTCAGTAACTAAATAATATCAATTAGACCAGTGGTGAAATGTAAAATTTGTTACTACCGGTTGTGTGGGCGTGGCTTGGTGGGGGGGAATGTGACTGGGTAGGCGTGGCCATTTTTATTTTATTTTTTTACTTTTAAAACCATAATTTCTATAACCTCTTCGGCTGAAGAGGTTGTAGAAAAAATGCTTTTAAAAATAAAATGCTTTTAAAAGCCTCTGACAATCCCAGCTGAGTTGTCTGATTGTCAGAGGTTGGGTTTTTTTAAAGCATATTTTAAAGCATAATAAAAGAAGAGGTTGTAGAAAAAATGCTTTTAAACTTTTTTTTTTAAAAAGCCTCTGATGATTGAGTGGCTCAGGTGGGCATGGGGGGAGTAGGGATTTTTGCTACCGGTTCTCCGAACCACCCACTGCCATCGCTACCGAATCGGGCAATCCAGTCCAAACCGGGAGCATTTCACCCCTGAATTAGACCTTATAGACAACGCTTTAACCCTTTAATAGTAGTTATTTAACTGTTACGGGAAGTACTATTATAAGCAGAACTATTATAAGAACTGTTATAAAATGGCATTTAGAGGGGAAAATATTCGTGAAGGCCAGCATTCTGAGCCTTCTAGAACAGGGATGTCAAACTCAAGGCCCACGGGCCAGATCTGGCCTGTGATGAGGCCGAATCCAGCCCACGTGGCTATCCTGAAAACTGTAAGGATCTAGCCGGTGTCACTTTGACCCAGCCTATGCCATCCTGGTGTGCATGTGCGCCAGAGTGGGTTCTATTTACCTTCACTACCAATTTGCAATGGGGCTGCACGTGCGCATGCTTTGCTCGCCCATGCACACACTCTTCTGCGCTTGCGCAGAAGCGTTCTGATGATGTCAGGGTCTATAGAACCAGTGCAAACTGGGGGCAAACCACCACTGGTGTACGTGCACAGGACTAGTTCTCTGTCGCCAAGTGCAGGGCAATTAAAGTAGTCTATGACACTACGGTAAAAAAAATAGTTCAGACCTTCCAACCTCATGAGATCTTTTAATTTTTTTTGGGGGGGGGGAGACATTGGAAGGTCTGAACTATTTTTTTTTTTAACCATAGTCCCACAGACTACTTTAGTTGCCCTGCGATGGAGAATGGAACTGGAAAGCAGATTAGTAAAGGGATGTGGCTGCCCTGGGAGGGGGTGAGGGTTTGGCCTGGCTGAAGGGCCCTCAGGTAAGCTGAGAGGGGGCGGGTGGGGCAGCTCAGCACACCCTGCCTTGCTTCATCCTCCACTACCCTGGCCTCGCTTTGATCTTCTTCATTCTTCACCACTTCTTCTCCTTGCGTGCTGCCATAACCTAGCAGGAGGCTGAGCAACGCACTGGTGTGGCAGCCACAAGGGGAGGCAGTGGGGGGTGGAGGACAAAGTAAGGTGGGGGGTGAGGAACTGCCCCCCACACCCTGCACCTGCTTACCTGAGCCACAACTGCTGCTGCAGTGAGACAGAGGCAGACCGAGAGAGAGAGAGAGAGGGAGGGAGGGAGGGAGGGAGGAAGGAAGGGGGCTCTCCAAACTCTCTCTGTGTGTGTATGAGAAAGAGTGCATGATCCATGCTTCATCCGAGGCACCCAAGCTGCTGGCAGCGGTGAGGGTGGCAGGAGCCACCATGATTCCCCCCTCCCCAACCAGCCAGCTCTGCCTGACCTGCTCCCTGCCTGGCCAGCCAGCTGGCGCAAAGCGTCACCATTCTTCTCCTCATCCTCCCCGCCCAAATGGCAGCGGGTGACAGGATCTCATTCTTCCCATGGCGCAGCAAACTCCAGTGGGCTGGATGCGGCTGTGAAGGGGCTGGTCCCACAGTGCTTCCTCACTCAGTTGAAGGCTTTGTTCAGCCTTCAAACAGTAAGGCTGGCACACACAAGTGAGCAGTGCACCAAGGCCACTTTGCACTAGCTGGCTGGCCAGGCAGGGAGCAGGGCTGGCTGGTTGGGGAAAGGAGAATCATGGTGGTTCCTTTCACCCTCACTGCTGTCTGCAGCTTGGGGTGCCTCGGTTCAAGCACAGATCGCTCACTCGCATGCTTTCATGCACACACAGACACACACACACAGGTTGGAGAGCTCTCTTGCTCGCTCTCTGTGTGTGTGTGTGTGTGTGTGTGTGTGTGTCTCGCTGTGATGGCAGTGGCCAACTTGAGTGCCCTGACTGCGTCTGAGCTGATGAAAGCAGAGGTGCAGCAGCGGGCTTGTCTTCAAAGGTCGCTCCAAGTGCCCCATTTGCATGCAAGAGTTCTCCATGGGACAATGAGGTGTCATTAAGTAGAAAGTAGTTTGGGGGAGAAGAGTAGGAGACCAGCAAACACTTTTTCCACCGAGAATGAAAGTTCTTGGGTCCCTGACTCTCTGCAAAAGAGGATGGGTGCTGTGAACCTACACGACATTATAGCACCCAGGAGCATCCATTCTCAGCACAAAAGGCATTTCCAAGCCAACTCTCCTCTGCTCTCCCTTCCTCAAAGGCAAAGAAACAGCATCAGAAAAGAGACAAATGTTTGCAAGGTAAGTGAGTCCTTGTGGCAGGAAGGGAGGGAGAAGCATGAGGTATCTTAGTGGGATTGGGAGGCCATGAGGACCTGTTCTATCACTCCCCCTCCCCCATGGCTTTCCACACCCTGAGATATCTCATGGGCACACTGGTATTCTTGAATTGTGAGCTCTTAGGAAAGTATCCTCTCCTTGTGTGTTGCAAACAGCTATTTCCAGTGGGGAAAACAGGACAAAGCAAGTGGGGAAAAAATATTTTCCTTTGCTATATTTCCAGTCTGAATTAGGGATCTTCCCCACAGCAGGGTCTCTACAGGAGAGCCCTTTTAAGGATTATGTATTAATAGAAAAGTAACTAACTTACTTCTGTTCTTAAATGCTAAAGCTGTTGCACATAAAAAACAGAGGAGCTCTGATCAACTATCAGAGCCATCATTTTGACAGTTTTGCTGTACTGTTGTCTGTGGATGCCCCATATGAAATGCAAGCATGGGATAAACTAAATCTGGTTTGTTCTCAATCTTTTAAGTGGCCACTAACTACTAGCAAAAGTGGCATTTGATCACAAGGCAAGGAGGCATCAAGAAATGTTTCCCCTTCTGCATGTGAGCATCCAAGAAGGGACAGAAAAGACAAAAAGAAGGAAAGAAGGGAAGGAAGAAGAAAGAAAGGAGAATGAAGAGGGAAGAAAAAAGAAGAAAAAGGAAGGAAGGAAGGAGATTATAATGAGAGAGAGAGAGTCTGGGGTAAATCCTACCATAACACTTGGCCACCAGCAGCCCTGCTGCCTTTTTCCATTCCCTTGTCTCCTTCCTCCTGACCTCTCCTGGTGGTCTCCCATCCTATCACTGAGGATGCTTTGGTTACAAAGCTGGGTCTCCTCGCAAGGAGAGGGAGTGGGCCTCCCTCTGAATCCTTTAGGGCTTGCTCATGTACTTTCTGAAATTTCAGTCACTATTGGAAATAATTATGTAATAAAATGATGACATTTAAAGAAAAGGTTAATTAAGGAATGGAAAGATGACATCTGAAGAGGAAGAGCATGGGTAATATAATGCACCATCTGACATTATCACCCTTTTCTATCTTGTGTTCACCCAGACTGATGAGAGATCAGATACAACATCTGGAAGAAGCCCAGCTGGGGCTAAGAATTATGTGAAATTCACTCCTATAGAAAGTAACTTGGGAAAGGAAAGCTGAATTATTTTTAAAATAATCTTATTAATAATTTTAAAATAATAAATTACTATAGTAAAAACTAAACAGAGGACGAAAAGACAATAGAAAGAAACTGTAAGGTTTTTGAGTGCAGCTCAGAATGTGATAAATCCAACGAAACTCTAAATACAAGGCAACTAATAATCAGTTTTATTTTTGATCAAAAGCAAAACTGGGCGACGTTTAATCTTCCACCTTAAACAGCAAGGCAGAGAGAAAAGCAGGTGCACGCGCTAACTAAAACTTTTTTCTTTTTACAGTCTGCACATATTGCTTGCATAGATCGTCATTGCTATAGAAACATTATTTCATATCCATGGTTCATGCAAACCTCATGATTTTCTCAGCACTCTGAAAACAATGGACCTCAGAAGGGAAAAGAATACATTTTCTAGCATATAGTCCAGAGCTTTATTAGGGGGTGCTATCTCACATTATGTTATAGCTAACAGGCAAAATTCACATGTTGCATTTCACAACAAGTTACTTTAGCTAGGCTACTTAGCAGCCTGGAGGCTTTATCTATGCAGATAGAGCATTAGATCACAATGGAGCTTTTCTCAGCATTAAGGAATATCAAAAGTTGAGTTAGTTACACTCCATACATGCTCTGATCCTTTCATTCCTCCCTTTTTAAGGCAATAGGATTCTTCCTATTGCTGGAACAATGGTGAATATTGCTTGGCAGGCTTGTCCTGACTTCCCAAAGCCACAACTGTTATTCCAGAAATTGTGCTAGTAACAATTGGTATTATTATAGGTATCAAACAAGGTAATATCATCAATCCTCTAAAGGCCAGAGCTATGAGGAATAAAATTCTCCTCCAATCTCCAAACATTCCTTCAAACCATCCATCCCAGGTTTGAACAGGAATGTGGGCAAGCTTCCTCATACAGTCTGTGATTTCTTCAGCAATTGGTTAGATTAAATTTTCCACAGACTCTAGAGTCAATCTATTTTGGTAAATAGCAGTCCTCATTTGAGTATTAGTTTTAGCCAGCAAGTTAAGGGTTACAAACATCAAAACAAACAGTCATTTCTGGGCTTTGCCCAAGTATAGTGTGGTTATAAACCAACTGTTGTGCATAACGATTATTTCCCCCCACAAATGCATACACCCTTTCCTTAGTGCCGAACCTTACTCCCTGTGGAGTGTGACACACCACTTGGCTACCTTTGGAACAGGTGGCATATTATATCTGGTCATGTGTGTGGGTGGATTTTATGTCCTGACAGGTGTAATCTGAATGGTAAACAGAGTTGGCAATACCTCCTGTGGAAAAGGAATAACACAAGCTGGAGGAGGCAGTGGACACATCAAATAGTCAAGCACCTAGGTCTAGTAGAAAGGTAGTGAAATTTACTGTGGCTTTAATCACACACAGCTTTCTTTTCGAAATGCAGCAATTTCATCAGGCAACAATAATCCAAAGCGAAAAGCAAATTGCTAAAAAAGCGAGCAGTAAGTAGTCAGGACTCCAGATCATCAAAAAGGTCTGCAGGTGAAGCTGGGGTTCGTTGCAAATGTGGCTTCAGATCAGTGATGGGTTGACACTCCCACTGGACTGGTGGAATCTTCTTTATTCTGGAAATGTGGACCCGAGCTTTGATGCCTTCAACTTTAGCCGCCATGGGGGTGCTGAGAAGAACCTGCCGAGGGTTGGACCACTTGGCATTGATTGCACTTGGGAAGAATTCCTTTACACGAATCTGCTTTCCAGGTTGGACATACAGTGGCGTTGTTGTTACTGGTGGCAAGGCATCTTGCACCTGTTGAGAAATACGAGACAGAACTTGGGCCAGTTTCTGCCCAGGTTGTGTTATATTTGTCTCACCTTCATCTCTTGATATTGACTGGGATGAGAAAGGTCTACCATACAGCATTTCAAAGGGTGACAATTTACACTGTCATCGAGGTAATGCCCTGATTCTAGTTAAAGCATTGGGAAGACCTGTGACCAAGGCAAATGGGTCTTTAATGTTCGATGAAGACGTTCTGTGAGAGCCGAAACTTGGGCTTGGTAACTGGAATGAAGGTTCCAATTAATCTCTAAATATTTACTCACTCCCTGAACTACTTGGGATATAAAATGTCTACCATTGTCAGATTCTATATTTTTTGGTACTCCAATCTATGGATAACTATTTCTATCATGATCTTAAAAACTTCTTTAGCTGTTTGGGTGACTGTGGGGGTGGCCTCTGGCCATCCGGTGAACATATCGACTAAGACCAAAAGGTTGTTCTTAGCCGTTTCTTAGGCATTTCTGTGAAATCAACTTGCCACGCTTCTCCTGGATAGCAGGATATTCTAATATGTCATTGTGGGATTTTGGCTCCTCCTATGGAGTTATTCTTCTGACACTGACATCTATATCTCACACTGATACATTACTACCTTACACAACCTTCTCATATTCTCAATCCTGTATCTCCTTTCTAACCATCTCTTCGTTACTCTTGGACCTGCATGAGTGGCCTGGTGAACACATCTCACTATTGGCCAAATTAGCTGCCTAGGCAGTTGTACTTTGTCCTTTATGATCCACCAGCCATCTTTCCACTGGCTATCTGTTTCTAACTTGTCTCTACCATCGTACAAAAGAGGAAGGTATTCCATAGGTTCTACTGGAATTAATGCAACTACAGAGGTTGTGATCTTTGGGCCCATGGCAGCCTGTTTAGCCAAATAGTCTGCTGCCTTATTGCTGTTAGACACTAGACCGGGATCAATTTGATGTCCACGGCAATGGACGATTGCAATAGCTTTAAGTAGGTGGATAGCTTCCATCAAATCTTCCAGAAGGGGTTTCATCTTTAAAGCTTTTCCATCAGCTCCTACATAGCCTTGAGCTTTCCACAAGATGGCATTGGTATGTGCAGCTAAAAAGTCATATCGGCTGATTCGACCGGAAGCGTTGCAGCGAGACAGACAGGGAATAGCAGGTTCTGATGAGCCTTGCAAAATCCCAGGCTGACAAACCGCTGTCAATGGGTATTCTGACCAGATCTGTCCTGTAGGAACAGAGAAGGAGAGGCAACTCGGACGACCAAGAGGAATAGGAAAGTTCCTCGGAGGTTGGAGGAAACTCTTCAACTCAGCGGTGGGGATGGCGGCCATTGTGGCCATCATAAAGCTGGGACAACCAGACCAAGTTTTGAGCAGGAGGGGTGATTTGAATGGAGTACTGATGCCAGGTGAGTGACTGCCAGATCATAGGCAAAAAAGAAATATTTTTAAATTGTTAAAAGGTGCCCCAATGAAATAACAGCAGCTAATGGGCATGGGAGAAATGAAGGAAGAAGAATAAAGCAGAAGTTTAAAGTCGCAAAGCCTGAAATAAAACTTTATTTTTGGATTAAAATTTGTGGAGATAATTAAATAATAGGGGGAAAAACAATCTATAATAGGTGTGAAGAGGATTGGAAAGAATTTGGAAAGTTTTTTTTTTTTACTGTTGAACAAAGAACAAAGGGAAACTTAAAATTAAAGTCCTGTAATAGAAGATTTTTGTAAAAAATGGATTTGGAATTTGGATTTGGATCCTAAATTGACTTGGGGAAATATAAAATTAAGAAGAAAACCATACATGGATTTTAAACAAAATGGATACTTTTGTAGGCTGTTGATTGGAATTGTGGATTGGAGAGAGACATCTACAGGTGAAAAAAGAACATTACAACATTGAACTTTTATTTTGAATAAAACACTTTTAAAGTGATAAGAGCAATGGAAACTTTTAAGGAGATTCTGTTTGTTTTCAAGCCATTTGACCTTGGCGATTAAAGAAGGTGGATTATAACAAAACTTAAATTGGAATAACAATAACCCAAAAATAATAAAATGGTGCAGGAACTAATTTAAATGGAACTAAAATGGAACTAAATGAAATGATTATAATGATGCATGGAAAACCTAAACCTGATGACCCAGAAAATTGTTGGCCTTCAGCTAAATAGCATGCTTCTATGAGAGCCATTAGTTCAGCTGCTTGTGTAGACATGTGTGAAGGGAGCCGTCTCTGAAGCAATGGCCCATCTTCTGTTAATACTGCTAATCCTGTATATCTTTTTCCATCTTTCATAAAGGAAGAACCATCTGTCCAGAGTGACAGATTTCTATTTGTCAATGGCTCAGTCTATAGATCACATCTGGACCCTATGATGCACTCTAACACATTTAAGCAGTCATGGGGTATATGTTCTTCAGGCCATGGCAAAAGGGTAGCAGGGTTTAAAAAGTTGACATCTGAATAACTGAACATTTTCTTATTCTACTATAGTACTCACATATTTGGAAATCCTATTGAATGTTGCCCAAACAGGAAGCCTAGAGTCTGAACTGCATGGGGTGTGAAAACATGGAGAGGGACTTCAAGAATAATTTTCTGCTATTCTGGAATCAGGACAGCTGTAGCTGTGACTTTTAAACATACAGGCCATCATTTAACAACATTATCTACAGATCCGTACTGTGATGCTGCCATTCTTCTGGGGAAGGGGGGGGGGGCATGGATGTATTACTTAGTTTATTGCTTTCTTCCTCACCCCTTTATAACGTGTAACCTTCCACTTTATAACCTTTATCCTGATGCCTAGGTGTCTTGAGATTTTCTTACCTTTTGGGGAATGTAAGGGGAGAGAGGGCCATGTGGGTTGTATAACTCTGAAAGCCGGCAGAAGATGACCCTGAGATCACTCGCTTATCACGTTTTTAGGACAGCCATTACAATAACATCTCCACACTTACGGATTGGATGAATCCACATCGGACTGAAGGGAGTGGTTTCTAATTCCTTTATCCTAACTGTATTGCCTGAGGGAAACTCAGAGTCTGTTTTCTTTTGTCTTGCTATCACTCCTGTTTAATAAAAGGTTTCTTTTTGAAATGCTAAAGTTTCAAGAGTTTTTCCTTTCTTGAATGAGGAGGACAGGCTGGGCCTTACAGTGAGACCAATCAAGTTGGCCACCCTACCCAGTCACATAACCACTCAGCCGGTCATTAGGGCAGAGAACCAGTTGTTAAATTATTTGAATCCCACCACTGATCATAACCAATATAGACTAAGAGTTTCTCCTTTTTGTTAAAGAAAATCTAAAAAAGCAGCCCCAGGGTAATATATCTTTAACCTTAGTGTATGCATTTATTGTTTGCTTCCTTGCACCATCGTTTTGTTTCTGGATAAAGATGAAAAAGTTTTCTTGTATTTTTTAAAATGTTATTTACATACTCACTTAATGTATTTGTGCATATTACCTCCAATCCAATCATCAATAACTTTCTGCATGGAGCAGAATGTGAGAAGCAGCATACAAAATTACTTTATTGCTTTTTCTGCTCTCTTGTCAAAACATAAAGGTGTCCTGTTCCAGGTTCTGTTTTAGAGGTAATATGTAGTATTATAAGTTAAAGCCAGGTGGAACAGAACTACAGATGGTCAATCTGCTAATATTTATTTCAGGAACAAAGTTGTTTCAAAGCCACTAAAACTGAGTTTTGAAAAGCCCAGAATACAATATGTGTTATCTCTTTAAAATATATTTTAAGCAAATTGCTGTTGAAAATACATAAAGCATATATAATTGTAGCATGTTAATGCTTGTTCAATTTTGAGTAAAGAACACTCTTTAATAGCAGGGCTTCAAAAAGAAAACACACTAGATGGTCTTTTTGCTATCTTTCTCTGTGCATTTTTGACCATGCCAGAAATAGCATGTAAATTATTTACAGCAGAATTGTAATATGAGGCAACACTCTTTACAAGGGCTGAGAGATTCAGAGAAGTTTTAAATTAGTTCCATAAAGAAAGCAATTAAAGTCTTGAGAGCCCTGCCCCCTTTTTTTAAAAAAACCCACTTTAAATATCTGTTCAAGAAAAATATGCCCTAGCAATTTCAGATTAGAGAATGTTTATTTTCCGAGATATATTTGATTTGAAATAACTTGGTCAGTTCTATGTTCTTGTTGATGTTTCATTTTAAATGTGTTACTATTTTACTTTTCTCCAAGTGTTACAATTGTCATAACTTTCAAACCTATTAAATTAGAGCAGTACATGAATGTTTAAAAATATAATTTTTAATTCATTAAGTATTTGCAGGCATGTTGTATTGGATAGCCAATAACTTTAGACAGTGGAAAAAATGTGCAGAAGAGAGACACACTGAATCAGAAGTATAATTTTTGTAAGAAGATATTCTTGAGGCGGATTCTTATTGAAAGAAAATAAAGTGAAGCTTAAGTTAGGAAAAATAGGGGGATAGTAAACATTCTACTCTCATTTAAGAGGCTGTATTATCTCAATATGGAGAAAAACCAAATCATGCAATATTTTAGTTTCACAGTCAGAACAGAAAGAGAGCCAAACTACAGAACAAGAAAAAAGAAAAGAAAAGAAAAGAAAAAAAGCCCTGAGGATATCAGCCTAAACCAGGGTTTTCTAAATTTGGCAATTTTAAGATGTGTGGACTTCAGCTTCCTGCCATATGCTTCTGAGACTTGAACACACATCTTAAAATTGCCAAATTTGAAAATAGAAGACTTGTTTTCTAGAGATACGCAAAATAAGTTTTTTTACAGAAGGAAATAAAAGTGCAAGATTTCTCAGCTGACTGTACTAGCAGCCTTAATGATTAATAGATTTATAAGTGTATTAACTTGCCCAACCAAGTTAAATTCAAAAATGGGTTTCATTGATTATTCCTTGATTATTGATTGATTATGTGACATTAGATTAGTTTGGACTCCTAGAGACCACACTGATAGATTTTCTGAACAATGATCTATTATTCCTAACTTTTCTTTCAAGTATCCAGTGGTGCACTCAACCTACCGTAACTGAGCCTATCCATGATAGCAGAATTCCAATATTTAAGAGGCTACCTCAAAGAAGGTGTGGGTGTGGATGTCAATCTATTCTCCAAAATACCTGAAGGCAGAAGCAATGGGTGGAAACTGATCAAAGAGAGAACCAATTTAGAAATAAGGAGAAATTTCCTGACAGTTAGAACAATTAATAAGTGAAAAGTCTTGCCTTCAGAATCTGTGGATGCTTCATCACTGGAGGGTTTGTTTTTCTTAAAATCTTGCTGATGGTTGTCCTCTTCTTTTTTCTTCCACCTTCCCTAGCATTAGAGCTTTTTTCCAGAGAGCTGGATCTTCATATCATATATACAAAGTAGAAAAATTTTAGCCTGGTCATTTTTTTTTGCATGTTTTTATTTTATTCAACACAAAGTTAAAATACAAAAAAATAAAAATAAAAAAGATAAAAAAACACAGAACACAGAACGAAGCATTAAAAAAGTGCATCAAAAAAGACATTATACAGATACTATTCCCTCTAGTTGAATACTGATTAATATATTACTACATTAGTTCCCACCTCTTGCAAAACAAGCCCTCTCAAAAATTTTAACTACTAAATCTATTTGCAACTTGACCTGTTTTGTATATGTTATATTACTGACCAAATAGTTAACAGGAAAAACAATATTAGTGAAACAAAACAACTGTTATTGTAATCCACTTGTAGAAAATTTATCACGGCATCTTATCTATCCCAAATAATCTCAAAAGTTATAAACAAATCATCTTGGGTCAAATATCCACGTTTGTTTCTTAATATCATCTCTAGTCAATTGTCATTTAATTAAATACAATAAATTCAGTGTCCAAAGTAGGTCTATCTTCCGATTAAAATGCAAGCAAAGGTAACTGTCAATTAACTAATAAATCCATTCAGTCTCCCTCAGACTTTGTAGAGGTCTGGAATCAGTGGTGAAATTCAAAAATTTCCCCTACTGGTTCTGTGGGTGTGGCTTGGTGAGCGTGGCTTGGTGGTCATGTGACCGGGTGGGCATGGCTGCACAACTGACTCACACACAATGTAATAGCAGCTGGACTTCACACAAAATGGCCCCTGCAACAAGCAGGAATCTAACAGAGTCACAGAGAGCTCAAAAACCAACTATCACACTTTACACAAAAATAACACAAAAGCTGCACAACTTACACACAATGCAAGAGCAGCTGGACTTCACACAAAATGGCCCCTGCAACAAGTAGTAACCTCAAAGACAAACAGGCACAGCTGATTGTTTCAGAGCTGATCGGTAGGAAAAAAGTGCTAAAAAAAAGTTTAAAAAAAGTTCCGAGGATTTCCCAGCACAGCTCATTGTCACACAGCTGATTGTTGGAACTTTTTTTTTACTTTTTAAAGCATTTTTTTACTAACAGTTCTGGCGAATGGATAGTAAAAAAATGCTTTAAAAAAGTAAAAAAAAAGTTCCAACGATCACGAGGCACAGCTGATTGTCGCACATTTTAAAGCATTTTTTTTTACTACTGGTTTGGGCGAACCGGCCCAAACCGGTAGCATTTCACCCCTGACTGGAATCTGTCTCTTTCCCTTACAGTCAAGGCCACAAGGTTTAAGTATTCATACTCTTTAAACTTCAGAACAGCAGGTAAAATTGGAACGGCAAATGAAATCAACTTTGCTGGTTCTCTATCCATGAGACTATCTCTTTGATCTGGGACTGGATCCAAGTCCTTTTGTATGTTTTCATCCACATTCAAAGATAAAGCTTCAGATTTTGAAATTATTTTAAGAATCATTAAAGTTTGATCAAGCTTTTGAAAGAGGAATCCAGCCAGAAGCTGCACATCTCCCCACCCTCTTTTCCAGGGAACAAAGAACAAAAAACAGTATGTGTGCCTCTATATTTCAATTTAAGATTATAAGAAAAGTTCAATGGAAATAAACTCCAGGTGTTTTGCAAATTCAAAAAATACAGAATCTAGTGGTGAGAGTCTGAAAACTCTTCACCATCATCCTGAATGTTACTATGCTTTCCATACGGAAGAGACAGCAATTCCAGTCAAAATTCCTGATTAATAATGGAAACCTTTTCTCATGTACATGAAGCAAACAAATAATTGAGAAACATTAGGGAAGACTATTCAATGATTATTGATTTAGTCATGATTTTCTTTTTATATATAAAAATGTCACTTGCCATGATATTCCTAAAGAAATAGCAAGGTGATAATGATGATCACGTGTTTATGTAGTTTTCTTCATGATAATATGAAAGGAGTTAGTTATTGCTTCCTTTCAGCAATTTTGGAGGCCTTCAAGGGCCTGATGGTTCTGTCATTCAAGTACTAATCAAGTCTTCATTATCTTTTTGTTCCCATCTTGAGAAAAGAGAAAAGAGGTAAGAGGAACAAGAAAAATATTCTGTGCATACAGCTTCCCGCCCCCCTCCTCTGCTTACCTCCACAGTCAATACTTTAATGAATAAGAAAAAGAAAAAGAAATAAATAACAATAGTATATTTGTATTTTCTTCTGAAGATCAGTTAAAGGGTTTGTTCATGTATGTATTATTTCAGCAGATGGCAGCATCAGGCTGACCTTGTATGGGCTTAGAAACTACACTGTGACAGGCCTGGTTAATACTTAAAATGGGGGATTACCAGGGAATCCTACAGTGATGGAGGCTAGACTAGGAAATTATAAAAACTTTTCAGGATGGCAACCCATTTCAATATTACTGCCCAGTATACTATATGCCATGAGCATGTTCATGAAGTTATCAGGAATCAACAAACTCTTAAAAAAGACTTTTTATGTTGCAAATAAATCCAGAAAAACACACAGAGATCAGATAGGCCTCACATTACACACAACACATCAATGAACAAAGAGAGATGCATGTTAACTCTTGCAAAGATCCTTTGCAAGAGTTAACATGGAATGGGAAAGAGAGCAAAATCATGAGATCTTTTTCATTCACACAAAACTATTAGAAATGGAGACAGGGAGAACAATAAGTTCATTAGACAAACCAGCCATGTCCCTTCAAAAGGTTAAAGCAGCCACATCTGAAAGTTTCTATAACTGCTTCAAAGGTTGTTTCTGGTTGTCCATGCATTAATCTGTATACAGAAGCACTTTACTTTTCTGCAGTCCTAGCAGAACTGTCATTTGCATGCACATATATGCACTTACAAGGGGTATAGTTTCTTTGGAAAGGCTGTGGCTACTTTAAAGCTTTAAGGCAGGGGTGTCAAACTGGAAGCCCATGGACCAGATGTGTCATGTGCAGACCACACCCACTCCAGCTTCACAAAGGCAAAAAAAGTTGCAATATGTCTTGATACGTCATGTGACAAGATCGAGTTTGACACCCATGCATTAAGGATAAGGTGACCAGACGTCCCGCTTTTGGCGGGACAGTCCCGATTTTCAACAATTTGTCCCGCGTCCCGCGTCCTGTGTCCCGCGTCCCACGTCCCGTGTCCCACGGCATTTTAAAAAAGTCCCGATTGGTGGGAGAACGGGTTTGCTTACCCCGCCCACTTCCAATCTATTGCTGCCTCCTGAGTCCCAGCTGATGGCTAGAGGGAGGAAAAAACTGTTTAAATTCTTGCCGCGGGGCTTCAAAGGGCCGCCCTACAGCTGTTCAGTGTTAAAAGAAAACAAATGAGTAGACTGGTGCCTGCAAAAATAGAAAAAACAACCCCTTTCAGCATAGGTTAATTACCATAAGTTGCTTAGATTAGCCTCCCGGCTCTCAGCTGATTTCCTCTCAGCTGTTTTGGCTAGCTGCAAAGAGTGCTGCTGGAGCACATTTTTTTTTCTCCTTGTGCAATTCAAGCTGAAAATGAAACCGAAACTAAAGCAGGTTGTTGGCTTTGCTGTTTGCTTGCAATATTGGAAAGGCAGATTTCTTTTCTTTTTCCTCATCAAAAAAGATAGGTGCAAACAATGGGAAATTTATGGCAAATGGCAAAAGAGGAGAGTTCAAGATTTTAAAACACAAAAGAAAAAAAAGCTCTATTTAACTAGGGAATTGTAATAATTGAGATACTATTAATTGTCTATTGTGTTGAAAGCAGAAATGGTTAAGTTGTGGTTTGGAGGAATATATGGGGGAAATTATTTGGTTTATTATTATTGGTAAATATAATTAATGGATTTGTAAGAAATTGGATTGCATGGAAATAATTGGAATATTCATGTTCATATTGATTAATATACAAAAAAGATAGTTATATAACTAATTGATTTATATTAAAATGTTGAATTTGTATTAAACAACTGTAATATTACATAATTAACCAATGTGAAGATGGATATAAAAATAGGTGACAATGGGAAGGGGTATAATATAGAATAGAAGTGAAAAATTGAATTTGATTAAGATTAGAGATGAGGATGAAGGGTAATATTGGTTTTTTAAAAAAATAAATGAGGAATAAATATGGCAAAAAGGAAATATAGAAATTATAAATTTAAGTGAAATGACTAAACCCTGTTTAAATTTGTGAACCGGCCAAATATTCTGTTCAAAGAAAATACATTGTATGTTTGTATGTGTGTTTCTAATTATTGCTATTTATTCATATTTGTTCTCTTTTATTCTTTAAAGTTTAACAATTCATTCTTTATCTTAATATCTTTATATGT
>WNWU01002333.1:0-11586 GCA_012654045.1 Ptyas mucosa | reverse complement strand
AAGTTTGGCCTCAAGAGCTAAGTTGCCAAGATCTTTTTTTGATATGTTTATTTATTTATTTATTTATTTTTAGATTTCTATACCGCCCTTCTTCCTGGGGACTCAGGGCGGTGTACAGCCAAGTAAAAACACATAATATAAACAATTAAAAACCAATTAAAATGAATATCTAAATTTGGCCCAGAAATTTAAAAAACACCCCGCTTTAAAATCATTTAAAAGGCTTTGCTTAGGCCAGCCCGGCTTGTTGGAAGAAAAATGTTTTAAGGGCCCGGCGGAAGGCACGGAGGTCATGGATTTTTCTTATCTCAGGGGGAAGCTGATTCCAGAGGGTAGGAGCTCCCACAGAGAAGGCTCTCCCCCTGGGGGTCACCAGCCTACATTGCTTGGCTGATGGCACCCCGAGGAGACCCTCTCTGTGGGAGCGCACGGGTCGATGGGAGGTTGTCGGTGGCAGAAGGCGGTCTCGTAGATAACTGGGCCCTATGCCATGGAGCGCTTTAAAGGTGGTAACCAACACCTTGAAGCGCACCCGGAAGACCACTGGGAGCCAGTGCAGCTCGCGCAGGAGCGGTGTTATGTGGGAGCGCCATGTAGCCCCCGTAATTACCCGCGCGGCCGCATTCTGGACCAGTTGGAGCCTCCGGGTGCTCCTCAAGGGGAGCCCCATGTAGAGAGCATTACAGTAGTCCAGGCGAGAGGTGACGAGGGCGTGAGTGACCGTGCACACGGAATCCCGATCAAGAAAGGGGCGCAACTGGCGAATCAGGCGTACCTGATAAAAGGTCCCCCTGGCCACAGCTGTCAGATGTTCCTCTAAGGACAGCTGCGTATCCAGGAGGACTCCCAGATTGCGTGCCCTCTCCACGGGGGCCAAAGACTCGCCCCCGATAGTCAGCGATGGCGTCAGCTGGCTATATCGGGAAACCGGGAACCACAGACACTCAGTCTTGGAGGGGTTGAGCTTGAGCTTGTTCCTCCCCATCCAGATCCGTACAGCTTCCAGGCACTGGGACATCACTTCAAGGGCATCGTTGGGGTGGTCTGGGGTGGAGATGTACAGCTGGGTGTCGTCAGCGTACTGATGATATCTCACCCCAAAACCACGGATGATCTCACCCAGCGGCTTCACATAAATGTTGAACAGAAGGGGCGAGAGGACCGACCCTTGTGGCACTCCACAAATGAGAGGCCTCGAGGTTGACCTCTGCCCCCCTGTCAACACAGACTGCGACCGGTCGGAGAGAAAGGAGGAGAACCATCGTAAAACGGTGCTCCCCATCCCCAGCTCTTCCAACCGGTGCAGCATGATACCATGGTCGATGGTATCAAAAGCCGCTGAGAGATCTAATAGGACCAGAACAGAGGAACAACCTCTGTCCCGGGCCCTCCAGAGATCATCAACCAACGCGACCAATGCCGTTTCCGTGCTGTGACCAGGCCTGAAACCCAACTGGAACGGATCCAGATAGGACGTTTCCTCCAGGAATTGTGGGAACTGTCGTGCAACCACACTCTCAACAACCTTTGCCACAAAGCAAAGGTTGGACACAGGACGATAGTTAGCCAATATTGCCGGGTCCAGGGAGGGCTTCTTGAGGAGAGGCCTCACCACCGCCTCCTTCAAGGCGGCGGGGAAGTAACCCTCACTCAACGAAGCGTTAATAATTCCCTGGAGCCAGCCTCGTGTAACCTCCCGGGAAGCCAGTACTAACCAGGAGGGACACGGGTCCAATAAACATGTGGTCGCATTAAGTCTCCCCAAAATCCTGTCCACGTCATCCAGAGTCACAAGGTCAAACTCCTCCCAGATAACGCTCTCAAGACTATTCCTCGTCATCCCGCCCGGATCTACCCAGTCAGAGTCCAAGTCCCGTCGGATCTGAGCGATTTTGTCATACAGATATCGTCCGAAATCCTCAGCCCTGCCCTCCAGGGGGTCCTCCCTCACTCCCGATTGAAGCAGGGAGCGGGTCACCCTGAACAGGGCCGCCGGACGATTCTCTGATGACGCAATAAGAGCGGAAAAGTAATTAGACTTTGCCGCTTTTATCGCCACTAGGCTTTAATATGTAGCCTTACCAGTGTTCGATCAGATTCGGCAAGACTGGCCCTCTATGTTGGAGGAGTGGGAGTTGAAAGATATTTGGAGAGATAGAAACCCAACAGATAAAGATTTTACCTTCTTCTCGGATAGACATCAATCTTTTTCAAGGATAGATTTCATTTTAATATCTAATGATCTTTTCCCTAGGGTGAAGAAGACTAAGATTTTTCCAAGAACCCTGACAGACCACAGCCCTGTATGGGTAGAAATAGACTATTCTAAGGGACCAAAGAGGTCCTGGAGATTAAATGAAAATTTATTTAGATATGGAGAAAATATTAAGGAATGTAAGAAACTTTTGAAAGAATATTTTATCATGAATATGCAAAAGGGTACCCCAATGGAAATGGTTTGGGATGCATCTAAGGCTTATATGAGGGGTGTTCTGATTTACATGAATAATAAATTTAGAAAAAAGCAAGGGGAAAAAAGAAGGGTGCTGGAAGAGCAAATTAAGGAAAATGAGGTACTTTTGATAAAAAACCCAAGGGATAATAAAGTTAAGGAGGTTATTAAATTGCTGAAAGAACAATTCAAAATGTTGATAGCGGATCAAACAGCAACTAATTTACAGTATGCTAAATACAATACATTTTGTAATGCTAATAAACCTGGAAGATGGATGGCCTATATGCTTAGGAAGAGACAAAATCAAAGAACAATTGAAAAAAATAAATATAAAGGAAGAGAAGTCTTTCAGCAAGAATTAATTAAAAAATCATTTATAGAATATTATTCAGAATTATATAAGGTAGATAGGATTCAGGATATAGATATAGATGGATTCCTTAAGAAGCAGAATGTTAAGCCAGTTTCACAAGACCAAAGGGATATGTTAATTCAGTTAATTACATTAGAGGGAATTATGTCTGCAATTAAAGATTTAAAGTTGGGGAAGGCCCCGGGAACAGATGGCCTGACGGCGGTTTATTACAAACATTTGTGTGAAGAGATGGCTGAACCAATGAAAGAATTATTTAATACAATACAGCAGGGAGGAAAGGTTCCTCCCTCTTGGAAAGCAGCCTTTATATCTTTAATACCAAAGGAAGGTCAGGATCATACAGAACCAAAAAATTATAGGCCTATTTCATTGCTAAATACGGACTATAAGATTTTTGCTAAGGTATTGGCAAATAGATTAATGAAGGTAATGCAGCAAATGATACATCATGATCAAACAGGTTTTATAAGTGGCAGACAAATGAAAACTAATGTGAGACATATTGTTAATGTTTTGGAATATTTAGAAAGGAACAACCAGGTCTCTGCGGGCATAATATTTTTAGATGCCGAAAAAGCATTTGATCGGCTTAATTGGCAGTTTTTATTAAAATTAATTGAAAAAATGCAGTTTGGAGATAAATTTATACAATCAATAAAGGCAATATACCAGAAACAAACAGCGCAAATAATAGTTAATGGAGGCGTAACGGAAAATTTTTCAATAGAAAAAGGTACTCGGCAAGGATGTCCCTTGTCTCCATTATTATTTATTTTGTCACTGGAAATATTGCTGAATAATATACGAGATTCAGACACAATAAAGGGAATACAGATTAGGCAACAAGAATATAAATTACGTGCATTCGCAGATGACCTGGTTGTTACCTTAACTCAACCATCACAATCTGTTAAAATATTAATAGACATAATCAAAGAGTATGGATTAATATGTGGCTTTAAAATAAATGCAGCCAAAACAAAGATAATAGCTAAAAATATGACTGTTACACAAAAACAAGAAATGGAAAATCAAACAGGATTTGAAATAGTTAAAAAGGTCAAGTATTTAGGTATAAATATCCTGACAAGTAATTCTAAATTATATCATCACAATTATGAATTATTGTGGCAAAAGATGAAATTGGAGATTCAGAATTGGCGAAAGTTACAGTTGTCATTGTTAGGAAGGATAGCTGCCATAAAAATGAATCTTTTACCGAGGTTTTTGTTCCTTTTTCAAACAATACCAATACTTAAAACTGATAAATTAATTAAAGAATGGCAAAAAGGTTTAAATACGTTTGTTTGGGCAGGGAAAAAACCTCGAGTTAAACAGAGAATAATGCAAGACTCTCGAGAAAGAGGAGGACTTAAAATGCCCAATTTAGGGCTATATTATGAGGCAGCTGTACTATCATTAGTTAGTGATTGGATTAATTTAACAGAGGACAGGATATTGAATGTGGAAGGGTATGGTCTGGTTTTTGGCTGGCATGCATATTTATTGTACGATAAAAAGGTAGATAATACATTTAAAAGCCATATATTGAGAAGTTCTTTGTTACATGTATGGAAAAAGTATAGTTATAAATTAAATGATAAAATTCCGATTTGGGCGATACCTAGACACACAATTGAAAATATAAATATAGAACAAAAGCAAGATGGGACTTCTTATGAGTAACTTTTGGACAAGGAAGGATATGGGTATCAATTAAAAACTATTCAACAATTAAAAGAACAAGGAATAATTAAAACCTGGTTTCAATATGGCCAGCTACAGGCCAGATGGAAAGAGGACCAAAAGAAGGGTATTTTGCAACATGAAGAGAATTTGATTAAGCAGATAAGAGATCAGAGCCAAATGCATATAAAAAGGTTATATAATGTATTATTGGAAATAGATTCTGAGACAGAATTAGTTAAGGATTGTATGATAAAGTGGGCACAAAATATAGGGGAAACAATAACGTTGGACACATGGGTTAGAAATGTAAAATTTACACAGGCTCAAAATTTGAGAGAAAATTTTTATAAAATGTTTTATAGATGGCATTTAGATCCCAAAAAATTAGCTTGTATGTATCCGAACATTCAGCCCAAATGTTGGAGATGTGGAAGTCAGGATGCCACTTACTATCATATATGGTGGACCTGTAATAAAATTGAGGCATTCTGGATAAAAATTTGGTGGGTAATTCAAAATATATTAAAGAAAAAGATTAAATTTACGCCACAGTTTTTTTTGTTAGGTATTATAACAGATTGTACAGGAATTGAAATAAAGTTGATTTTAAATTTAATAACAGCGGCAAGACTACTGGTGGCAGAATATTGGAAGAAGCAAGATGTACCTACAATTCATGAATGGACATTAAAAGTAGTGCATTTGGCAGAAATGGCGAAGATTTCCGCATATCTCAAAGGCTATTCAAATGAAAGATATATAAAGGAGTGGAAAAGTTGGATAGATTATATTCAGAACAAATATTGTAATAAGAAATTTCAATTAGCTTACGAATGAAATATTTTGTAGAAATTGTTATAATAATTAGAATATTGTTGTTTTATTATCAGGAGTTAAAGATCAAGGTTAATGTTGTGTTATTATATAGTTAGTTAATTCTAGTTTGGTGTTTGTACTTGTAATACCCTGAGTTAATCCTGGGAAGTCAGGGGGGGGGAGGGGGAGGGTTGGGAAGGGAGGGATGGAGGGGAGGGGGGATGGGGGGGGAAATCAATTTTTGTAATTTGTAAAACTTTTTAATAAAAAATAATAATAATAATAAAAGAACTGGTCTGTTGCTCAGTGGTCCAAAGTCCTGTTTTCTGATGAGATCAACTTTTGCATCTCATTTGGAAACCAAGGACCCAGAGTCTGGAGGAAGAATGGAGAGGCACACACTGCAAGATGCTTGAAGTCCAGTGTGAAGTTTCCACAGTCTGTGTTGATTTGGGGAGCCGTGTCATCTGCTGGTGTTGGTCCACTGTGCTTCATTAAGTCCAGGGTCAACGCAGCTGTCTACCAGGAGATTTTGGAGCACTTCATGCTTCCTTCCGCAGACGAGCTTTATGGGGATGCTGACTTCATTTTCCAGCAGGACTTGGCACCTGCCCACACTGCCAAAAGTACCAAAACCTGGTTCAATGACCATGGGATTACTGTGTTTGATTGGCCAGCAAACTCGCCTGACCTGAACCCCATAGAGAATCTATGGGGCATTGCCAAGAGAAAGATGAGAGACATGAGACCGAACAATGCAGAAGAGTGAATTGAAAGAGTGACGAGACCAGGTGCAGGGAGCTATTGCTCCCTCAACCTCCCCAACACCTGGTAGAAGTCCAAAGTGGGGGATCTAAACATAAGATGTTAATAGATACAGGAGCCAGTAGATCTGTCCTTAACAGACCCAGTGGTGGGATTCAGCCAGTTTGCACCACTTCGGGAGAACCGGTTGTTAACTTTCTGAGCAGTTAGGCAAACTGGTTGTTGGAAGAAATCATTACGGCAGAGAACCAGTTGTTAAATTACTTGAATCCCACCACTGAACAGACGTATTGCTCCTCGGACTACTGATGAGATACCTTTTCTTGGGACTTCAGAAAAGGCTATAATGTGCCTGAAACAACAAAAGCCCAAATTGCACAGCAGGAGGTTAAAAATTTAAGGTATGGCATCTCTGCAGGACAGCTGGAAACTTTTAGCCTAAGGAGGGAAGCAATCCATTAAAGCCCCCTGTTAATAGAAAACAATTGGGATTCTTGGGGATGGCTGGTTTTTGTAGAATTTGGATTCTTAATTTTTGATTAATTGTCAAGCCCCTTTATGAGGCTGTTAAAGGGGGGATGGGAAAATATTTGAATGGATTTGATAATGCCAACAAACATTCACACAAATAGAGAGTGAGCTTATGGGAGCACTGGCACTGGGGCTTCCAGACCTCACTACACCTTTTACTCTATTTGTACACGAATGGGAAGGCATTGCAACGAAAGTTCTCACCCAGAGATTAGGCTCATGCCAAAGACCTGTGGCATTGGGATAGCTTGTGAACAGTGGCAGCAACAGCCCTGCTAGTTGAAGAAGCTCAGCAGCTAACACTATCACTTTCTCTCATAGTAAAAGTCCCAAACGGAGTTCAAAAGATTATGGAAGTAAAGGGAGCATTTTGGATGACTGGGGGCCATCAAGCCAAGTATCAGACCCTCTTGCTTGATTCCCCAGCCATACAATTACAGATACTCAATCCAGCTACACTCTTGTCCCAGGTGAATTGCATCATGAGAAAGGCAGGATATGCAGTGTTCACACCATGGGAAGTTGTAGAAGTCAACCAGTGGTGGGTTCCAAATTTTTTAAGTACCGGTTCTGTGGGCGTGGCTTATTTTGTGGGTGTGGCTTGATGGTCATGTGATGATGGGCGTGGCTTGGTGGTCATGTGACTGGGTGGCCATGGCTGGTTGGTCATGTGACTGGGTGAGTGAGGCCAACTTGACGTCACTCAGGTCAAGGGTTAGGGTTAGGGTTAGGGTGCCTGGCTTCTCCTCGCCTCAAAGGCCTCAACGAGATACAATTTCCCTGTCTATTTATTTACTACTACTTAACATCCAAAATATACTATTTAATCCTATGTATATATGCCATATGTGTACATACATATTACATAGTATAGAGTGTGTATAGGCACACAAAAAGATACATTATCTACTATATATACCAGTGGTCACCATCTGGTGGTCTGCAGACCACTGGTGGTCCACGAGAAAATTTTGGTGGTCCGCAGTGCACCAGGGTGGAGGAACTACTCTGGGTTGAGCAATGGCCAGTCCTGTGACTAGAGCTCCGGAATATGGGACTGGCCAGGCAGCTCATGGTGGGGCTGTAAATCTCCGCTGTAAAGGGAGGTTTGCGCAATTTGCAACTTTGCAGCGCAGCCCTTGCCAGCCGGAATGAGCTAATGGTGGAAGGGGAGGTGGCAGTGCAGGCGGGCCGAAGCAACGGCTGGCGGCAATCCCTGCTGGAGCTTCCTGTCGGCTGAACCCACCAGTGGCTGTTCCCGCCCCTCGCCTTCCCTTCCCAATCACTCCTCGCCTGGCAAGGGAAGGGCGGAGGATGGAGATTCGCTCCATATTCCAAAGCAGGAGCAAAGCTTCGTCTCTTGCTGGATCTCGCAGCTGTTTCTTCCGGCTCTTGTTGGTGCTCCATGCACCTTGGGGAGATGCTTGACTTCGTCTCAGCCCCAAGACACCAGCTGGCCCACGAGATGAGAGAGGGAAAGAGAATCAGAGAAACAGAGAGAGACTCAGAACGAGAGAGAGAGAGAGAAAGAAAGAAAGAGACACAGAAAGAATGAGAGAGAGAGAAAGAGAGAGGGGGGAGAGAGAGAATGAGAGAGAAAATGAAAGAGAGAGAGAATGAGAAAGAGAGAGAGAATGAGAAAGAGAGAGAGAGAATGAGAAAGAGAGAGAGAGAATGAGAAAGAGAGGGGGGACAGAGAAAGAGAGAAAATGAGAGTGGGGGAGAGAAAAAGAGAGAGAAAGAGACAGAATGAAAGAGAGAGAGAATGAAAGAGAGAGAAAGAAAGAGACAGAGACAGAATCAGAGAGAGAATGAGAGAGAGAGACAGAGAATGAAAGAGACAGAGACAGAGACAGAATGAGAGAGAGAAAGAGACAGAATGAAAGACAGAGAAAAAGAAAGAGACAGAGAGGGAATCAGAGAGAGAATGTGTGGGAGAGAGAGAAAGAGAGAGGGGGAGAGAGAGAGAAAGAGAAAATGAGAGAAAGAGAGAAGGAGAGAAAGAGAGAAAGAGAGAGGAGAGAGAGTGCCTGAAGGACCCCATCCCATCACTGGGAGTCCAGGCGCTTCAGCAAGCAGCGCACTGGATTTGTATGAGTGGTCCGCGGGATTTAAAATTATGAACTTGGTGATCCCTGAGGTCCAAACGGTTGGGGACCCCTGAAATATACTGTATGTGTATGTACACACACACACACACAGAGAGCTCTTCTAAAACTATACACATTCAACCTCACTTACTACATTTGGAAAAACACACCCAGAGTCCACTTTCTGCCACACATTTAACTATAACTTCTGTACATTTAGAACATCACACACACCTTCAGATGTTCTTCCCTAGCTTGCACATGACTGTTAGAGCCAGGAGAGGTCATGGATTGAGTAAAATGTGGTGAAACTCACTTAACAACGCTCTTGCTTAGCAACCAAAATTTTGGGCTCAATTGTGGTCATAAGTCAAGGACTATCTCTGCCTTCGTCTGCATGACAGCCTTGTCCTAGTAAACTCCTTCTCCTTTCTGGCAATTTTCCTCTCTGTTAGAGGCATCAAAATAATCCTGACGATATAAGGTTTCCTGCTGGAGCAGGGGGTTGGACTAGATGGCCTCTAAGGTCCCTTCCAGCCCTAGATTGCTGTCCTGTTTCAAAGCGTCTTCTTTTTTTCCTTTTTTAAAATAATTTTTATTAAACAGTTTTTTAAAAAACAAACAAAAACAGATATTTACATCTTCTTTTCAACATCTTCGCATCAGTAATCCATATTTATACATTTTCTCTTTCTTATCTTAATATATCTTTTATACATATATTTCTAGTATATCATATATATACCGTTATAATATATTCTATTAATCTAAATATTTAGTAAGTAAGTAAGCTTTTATTGCAGTCGGAGACCAAGTTAAAATACACATAGAAAGGGAGTATATTTTACAAATATAGATAGATCATGTGACCGTGCACCATCTACTGCCTCAAATACAATCTGTACTATCAATACTAGTGATCCTCTGCCGTAGGGCTTACCCGTCTCTTCCCCCGTTTTTTTCCCAGCCATGACTGCAGCAAAATTTTTTGCCACCTTTGAAGTTATGTTGGGGTCTGCGTCCTGGAGTAGGAAATAAAGGCTAAACATATCAGGTGAACCAGGGAATCTCTGGGAAATAGGAGAAATGAATCTTGATCTTATATCCCGGTAGTGGGGACATACGAATGTAATATGGAACAGGGATTCCGGGGATCGGCCATCACATGTACAATAGATGGATTTTACCCCCCCCCCCCGAGAGCCTACTGTCGAGAACATTCGAGGGGATCACATTAAATCGTGCCTTCATAAATGCGAGCCTGTGTTTGATAGAGTGTAACGTGGAGAGATAAGGCGGGGGGGTGAGACAAGGGAAAAATACCAAGGGAAAACGGTGAGCATGTTCCCGATCCATGTGCCAGATTTAATTGTCTATCAATGTCATCCAGCCGTTGAAAGATCAACAATTTGGCAGCATCAGGGCCTAGGATAAAAGCTTCAATGGGGGAAATCCTGATCTTCAAAAGTTTTGTATGGATATTACGGGCCCAGGGACTGAGAAAAGGGTCCCGCCATAGGCATTGGCCTAGGTAATAGCCTGGGAGTCTAGTCCACAGGGACAACCAATAGCCAATTGCATGTTTCCACAAGATTTTAGCAAGTGAGGATATACCCAGTTCCAGACAAATTGCGGCATTACTTACGCGGGGGGGACTCCCATCAGACGGTGTAGGAAGTGGCTGTGGACAGACTCAAGAGGAGAAATGTTGGCTTGGACCCAGAGGGAGGCGCCATAGGTGATAGCAGCTATCACCTTTGCCCTGTAGACTTTTAATGCTGAGGGGATGTGATAAGCTCCCTCAGTATGGAAAAAGTGCAGGAAGGCATGGGTGGAAATCTTAGCCTTATTACAGAAAGACTTAACCTGCGCAGGCCACTTGGTATTGGATTGAAAGAGGATACCTAGATATTGAAATCTGTGGACCTGTTCCACTGGGATGCCATCAAGGTTCCATTGATAGATTTTCCTGCTTCTTGCAAAAATCATGATTTTAGACTTAGAGTGGTTTATATGCAGTTGGTTAGCAGAGCAATAGGCAGAAAGGTTTTTTAAGGCTCTAAGTAGGCCCACCCAGGAAAATGAAAGTATTGTGGCATCGTCAGCATAGAGCAGGAGCGGACATCTATAATCAACTAATCTAGGGGCATGGATGTAGACCATGTGATCTGAAAATGCCTTTCTCCAGTCACTGATATATAGGTTAAAGAGAAAGGGTGCCAGTATACACCCCTGCCTAACCCCCTTGTTAATGGGGATAGCATTAGAGAGATCCCCCTGCGGGGTAAGGTGCACTTTTGCTTCTGTTCCGTCGTGCAGTTGGGAGATAAGCCAGAGTAATCTTTTGTCAATACCCCAGGCAGAAAGTTTGGCCCACAGCTTAGCTCTAGGGATGCTGTCGAAGGCAACCTTTAGGTCTATAAAGGCAACACAGAGACGACCCTTCCTGGGGGTGGAATATTTTACGGCAAGATGATGAAGGATCAAAGCATAGTCAATTGTAGAGTGGTCTGAATGGAACCCCGCCTGCTCATATCCGAGCAGGTCGGCCTCTTCAGCCCAGCACTCCAGTTTGGACAGGAGATAGCGGGCATAGAGTTTCCCCAAAATTGAAAGAAGACTGATGTTACGGAAGTTGCCGGGATCAGAATGGGCGCTTTTCTTATGTATTGGAATAATTATGGCATCCTTCCAGAGCTTGGGGATGAGGCCCGTTTGGTTGATTGCATTAAATACCTCGGTGAGAACCGTGGTCCACCAGTCCTTGTGGGCTAGAATGGCTTCGGCTGGGATGAGATCCGGGCCGGGAGCTTTCCAAAGTTTAAGTTGTCCGATTAGCTTGGCAATTGTGGATGGTTCCACAG